>JAHUTJ010001746.1:0-16781 GCA_036250325.1 Characodon lateralis
TTTTCCTCCACCAGTATCACGTAGTGACCTGGCCACTATCCTGCAAGAAGAATGGCTTAAAATCCCTCTGACCACTGTGCAGGACTTGTATATGCCATTCCCAAGACGAATTGACGCTGTATTGGCCACGAAAGGAGGCCCTACACTATACTAATAAATTATTGTGGTCTAAAACCAGGTGTTTCAGTTTCATTGTCCAACCCCTGTATATATATATATATATATATATATATATATATATATATATATATATATATATATACACATACTGCACAATGCAGACCAGACCACCATGGACTGATAGTGTTGCGCCCAGCCATGAACAAGGATTGAACTACACACAGAAAACAAAAGAGACTGGTAAAAAAAAACTCTTTCACAAACAATTTCAGAATGCACAGTGTTAACCCATCTTCATGACAGCTGTCAGCAGCTATTCACTGGCTGCATCCGGTAGAACACGCTCATGAACGTCTTGATCTTGCTGGCCAAGTGAAATGCTCCATCTTTGAAGAAATCCCTGGATTTAATGTAAAGTAAGGTCTGCTGTTTGCATATACAGTGACTGTACCCCAGCCAAAAATAAGACTAGCCACCTGAAACTGGCTGTTTGAGCTTCTGGAGAAATAATCTGAGCCAAAGATTATTCAAGAAGAGATGGGTTGTCTCTAATTCCACTGCCCTGAAGAAGATGGCATTTTCAACCGCAGCTCTGCACGCCTGCTTGCACCAGTCTGAGCAGACCCTTAACCCAGCTGCTAGACCGAGAGCCGTCACCACATATTCTCTGTCTGGACCAGCTGAACTCAACGTTCTCTCCTCTTCATTACATTTGTTCACAGTAAGAGGTTGTGTCTGGGCAGAAAATAAAATTGGTTTTGGATAAAACTATTTAAATATTGTTTCCCTAACCCTAACCCCTAACCCTTACACTCACCCTAACCCTAACCCTAACCCAATTATGTCTCTGTTATACCATTTACTAATGCTAAAGCTAAAAGCTCTGCTAAGGCTAAGATGGCAACCACCATTAGTTTTGCTGTGTTTAATACACAGCAGAACTGTGATAGGCAGTAGCACGCCACAATCTTGGTCGGCCATCACTCTGTCAAGTCCACCACTGTGATGGTTAGTTAACACAAAATCAAGAATCAGTTATCCAAAATGTAGTTGATTTCTGATTCAATATATGATTTTTTATACGTTATATTAAAATAGTGGGTTTTTTTTTCCCATATGCCTTGCATTTGTGAACTGGTTATTTGAACTCATAGCAACTGTTCTTCTGTTAGCTTTCGGAGCTAATTTGGCCTTTGTCCCAATTCCTCAAAACAAACCTTGGGTCTTAACCATACATGTTCACACCAAACTGAGATATCACTACATCATTTTATTGGTTATTAGTGTTTCAGTTTTATTCTTAATCATTCCTTTTTATTATTTTTCCTCTGTAGTTTATTAGTTTTCCTTATTCTTTCATTAGTATTTAGTTGTTTAGTTGAATGTTATTAGTCTAGTTAAAGACTGTATTATTTTACCTAGAAGTTGAAGTATAATGTTAATAAATTCTTGTATTTTGGAGACAAGTTGTTTGTCTTTACTCTGTATATGTGTGCAGGACTTACTTAGAGAACACCAGAGCGCAAATTCACTCCTTCATCTATTGTATAATACCACACCACAAGAAGCAGCTGACAGAGACTAACAGCTATTTTTGATATTTTCCTATTATTTTCGGATAATCAGGTGGTGCCCCGACATGGTAAGTTGTTAAACTGAATCTACCATTCAGTCTAACAATTTTTTGGTTATTTTCTGAAAGTAAGCAGAGAGGAAATGGGGTGTAGAGAGGAGGAAGATAGGCCAGGCCTCCACACATGGGTTGCGTGCTCTACCACTACGGTGAAACTGATGCACAGTGCCTGATAAGATTAATTTTAACTGTGATTAACCACTTGAAAAAAATAAATAAATGCTGAAGGAGTTCATTAGACACAAAAAGCTTTCATTAAAATCTTAGTTACTTTAAACAACCATTGTCTGCAGTTTTGTAATGTAGAAATAAACTCTATCAACTTGATGCCTTATTTTTTTAGGGCACCCAAGTATCTGGAGCTGTTTGACGTTCTCTCCTGCTTCAAGCGGACAAAAGTGACCACAGAGCTGTTGCCATGACATCTGGACATCACAGACCCCTACTGGACCCTGTGCTGTTTGCTTGTCGGGCAAACGGGCTGGCAGATGATGCCAGCTTCATTCTGCACTCACTTGACCGACCAGGGTGTTACACCAGGACCGTGTTATTGGACCTCAGCTCGACCTTCAACACCATCAACCCAGACATCCACCACCAGAATCTAACTCAGTTCCCAGTGCCTGCCTCTACCTGTTAGTGGATCACCAGCTTCCTGACTAACCAGCAGCAGCAGTTGAGGCTGAGGAGCATCTTCTCCCACACAAGAACCATCAGCACAGGCGTCCCCCAGGGGGGTGTTCCCTTCCCACTCTTCTTCTCCCTGTACAAAAATTACTGCACCTCTATGAACCCATCTGTGAAACTCATGAAGTTCACAGATGACACCACTGTTGTTGGTCTGATCCAGAATAGTGACAAGTCTGCATACAGATAGTAGGTAAATCGACTGGTACCCTGGTGCGGTCAGAACCACCTGGAGCTCAACCCGCTTAAACTGTTTAGACTTTTACCTTGCAAAAACAGTCCGCCACAGAGAGAGTACCCAAGCTGTTTCTGTGAAGAACAATGAACACCTCACAGCCTGAGTAATCAGCTACTCTGCTGTAAAACAAAATAGGCATATTTGCACTACCGCAACCTGGCTTCCTTTTTTCCTTTTTCTTATAAAAGAAATAACTGAACATATTGTACACATACATGTACATACAGTTTTTTTTAATCCTGTATTTTATATCCTCTAAAGCTGATACATTTATACTTATTGTTTGTATGCTGTGAGCATGTGAAACCAAAGTCAAATTCCTTGTTTGTGAACACAATCTTGGCCATTAAAGCAGATTCTGATTCTGAAGGACATCACTGTGTTATTACACCACAGAGTAATCTATATTAAGCCTTCCTTAAGTCATCAAATCAACAAAAGACTGCTTTGGTAGTCCCACCTGCAGTCTCACTCCTACTGATGAGTTAAGATTTAAGCCACATAGCCATGAAGAGGTGCATTTGTAGAGGGCAACCTCAAATAGCAGGTTTCTGCAAGTGCAAAATTTCCTCACAAAATGTTGAGTAGATGCTTGATGTGTCTCAAAATTGATTTCCAAAGCTATAACGTGAGTATCTAAAACTTCATATTGTGTAGCAGTGAATTCCCTGTAAAACTGGCTATCAAGTATAGATCAAAACAGTGGAAGCAATACTCTTGCAGGAAAAGTCGTGAACTCAATGTACTTACCATTGTATTTCTCAGATACAACTGTATTTCTAAATGATAAAAAATCTTCTTTGTCTGGAAACTCATGTTGTACAGCTCTTTCATGTGTTATATTATTGATCAGTTTCATAAAACTAGAAGACATAAATATATCTGCCTTTATCAGAAAACACGTTTTATGTACGACTGTGTGGGAAGTGTAACCAGAGAAAATAACAGTGAGCGATAAATACCTGTAGTGTCATATCAACACAGTGTTGCTATAAAGAAAATAAAGTGGAGTTGTAATAGGATAAGTTGACAGCAATTTTAGATACCTTACTTATTAATCTCCCCTGCTAAACATATGGAGGATATTTCCAAGGCTCAACCCATTGAATCTTAGGTGTTGGACATATTTGCTGCTCCATGCTGATAATGTCACAGCGTTGGCGTAATGCAGCACAGACGTGGCATCAAGTATGAAGTAGTAGGGGCTGAGAGATGCAGACACACCGGTAGTTTGAGAAGCCAATTATTTTCCAGTTGCAAAGGCTGTGAGAAAGCTCGTCTAATTATCTAAAACTGATCTCGCTGAAAGTCTGTGAAAAGCTAGAGACACTCCAGAACAATTTGCTCCCATTTAGCACCTAGGGTAATTAACGTCAGTCTTACATGTGAAAGTAAGTCATACTTTTGCGCAAGACACTTTGATGTACCACCGTTTGCCTCTGCTGAAACAAGTATGAAGAGCCTTGAGTGGTGCCTGTCATCCTGCAGGTACATATACTTAAGATGTCGCTTTCTAAAGAACGGCTGTCTGAAATGAAATAGCACAGAGATAACAGCTCTATTTACTAAAGTGATTTCATCGAAAATTACCATGCTGTCAATGAAACACAAACACTGATTTGTCTAGAGACAGAATGCATAGACATACCTATCACACAAATCTTCAAGAAATCATTTTTACAGATATATAAAACAGACCTGAATACAAGTCTGAATCATCACAAAACAATAAGGATTCAATTGCCTTTATAGTACACAGAGTCACGCCAATAGATTAAAATAGCATCATAAATTTAATATTTCAGTAATTCTGATTTAAAGAGTGAAATTCAGGTAGATTCATTACACACAGGCTGATGTTTTTCATTCATTTAATTACATCCTACTAATTAAAAACAATAATAATACAGAAATTTTATGTTGCAGTTACATGATCAAAGGTAAGAATATGGACTTAGTGAGACATCAACACCCTCCCCAAGGAGGGTAAACCACAAAAGGTCAATGCAAAGTAAGCTGGCTGTTCAGAGAGTGGTGGCCTAGTGGTTAGAACAGGAGGTTTGTGTTCCAGAGGGGACACAAGGGGCCAGGTTCATATCCCACAGATTACCACTCTGGGTCCCTGAGCAAGACCCTTAGCCCCAGAATGCTCCCCGGGTGCCGCACAATGGCAGCCCACTGCTCCCTGTAAGGGATGGGTTAAATGCAGAGGACAAATTTCGTTGTAATGTACATGTGCAATGACCAATAAAGATGATTATTATCCAACCATTTTAAAGGAAAATTAAGTGGAAGGAAAAGGTGTAGTAATGAAATGTGATCAAGTAAGAGAGATAACTACAGCCTGAGGAGAATTGTGAAGCATAGCCTATTTTTGAGTTGGTGAGATTAACAAGGCATGTACTGCAGCTGGAGTCACTTCAAGAGCCACCACACACAGATGTGCCCACAACTTGGGCAACGGATTCCTTCTGTTAAGCAACTATCTAAACAAAGACAACATCAGAAGAGTCTTACAGGTTAGGTTAATGAGAAAAAACACTGTATTGTCACAAAATGCTCTCAAGTCTTTTCAGGTGAAAACAAATACCTTCATGCATTTCATTTGCAAAGCAAGGTCCCAGAATCTGGAGAAAGAGTGGAGAGATGCAGAATCCAAGTTGCTTGAGTGTGAAGTTTCCACAGCTTTATAAGATGTTGATTTCTTCTGCCCACTAACAAAAATACCAATAACTGGTTTAATGATCATGAGAAAACTGTGCTTGATTGACCAACAAACTGGCCTCATCTAAACCTAATAAGGAATATGTATGTCATGTACTGTAAAGGGGAAGATGAAAGCAGCAGGCACCAAAAAATGCAGACTAAGTTGATCTCCTCCATGCCACAGCACATTGGTGCAGTAATTAATGCAAAAGGAGGTATTTAGTGCATTGCTTGTACTGCATGGTCGTACTGTTCAGCAATACTGAAATTTGGGCTTATGATTTGCTGTAAATCATTATATCAAAATGTATGTGCAATGAATTTATACAAAAAAATATATTACAATTCACCTTTTTAGTTGAATTACCTTTCAATGATATTCTATTTTATAGAGATTGATATGTAAATAACAACAAAAACTATTTCACATACAGGAGAATATGTTTTTAAAAGAACAGACATACTTTCTTTTTCTTCACTTTACCAAAAATCACCAATAAACACCAATGAGCTGCCTTTGGCTTACTGCTGCAGGATAATGGCTAAACCAAAAAGTTAAATTGGGCACATTTAACAAAGATTTTCAGGCCCATGAAGTCTTAACAGACAAAGGGAATGCAGGAGTTTGGCAGAAAAAAACGTTTCCAGCGTTTAGAGGCCTGCACAGTTAACACTTTATAAAGCTTTTGTTCTTTTTTCGAAAAAGATGAGGTCACAATTCTGTTAAAGCCATCTGATAAAGATCCAGAGTCATTGGCTCCATGGACCCAGCTATGGTTTCTGTTGATGGTTTCTCCAGTTTCCTCTGTGCAAGAGGTGCAGCAAGATCTGCCAGAGATGTGCCCCTGTGAATCATCAGGGGTGAACTGAAAATTGGGAATGATTTGACTTTTTAATACCTGGCAGCAGCAAGAAATGTGCTCATCCTGATAAAAAATGACCAAAGGTGGAATGTTGAATATTATCTTTTGTGAGAGATACATCTATTACCTTCAGGGTTTCGCTCCTGCTAAGATACTCTGAGTTGTCATCCATTATTTTTTTTTTTGTCTTCCTTTTTTACATTGGTGTAAAGACTTTTGGAGCAGAGGAACATTTACATTTACAGTGAGAGTATAAAAGAGGCAGAAAATCACAGCCAACCGATTTACACTGAAACCTCCTGTTGAGCTCTGTGGCATTCATTCAACACTTGGATGGTTTCAACCATTTCCATATTTTTCACAAGTGCCAATACAAGGTCAGTTATCTCATTACACAAATGGAATATAAAACAACTCTCTAACAAAGCATGGATGGAGATTTGAAACACAAGATGAGTAATGCTGACATGAGACCGGGTGAAAAAAAAGAAAAAGAAAAGTATTCCCAGTGAAACAAAGCTCTTAAAGAGAGGAGGGCAGGCGTAATTACGAGAGTAGGCGGCAGATTTTGAGTGTAGATGTACCTTGGCTCTGTCAAAGGCAACAGCATGAACAAGAAAAAAGTGGAATAATGGTTTGAGAGGCGTTAGAGAAGGAGCAAGGCAAGTGGAAGGACAGCAACTTATCAAGAAGCAAAGGACACAAACAAAGTACAAAGCAAGGCTGGGTCGGCCTCCGGGAAAGACTTTGAGGAAATATGGAAGAGGCAAAGATTGAGAACTAGTTGGCAGAAGCTCCACTGAAACCAGCTGTTCCCCATAACACTAATGCTCAGCAGTAGACTAATAGGCAGAGTGAGTCAGTGGCTCCGTCTCCTGTCTCCCAGGCTGCCTGGAGGGGCTGTATTGATAATATCCCAGTCTGCAAGGCTCAATCCGTCCCCTGGGGCGCTCAGCGGGAAGTGGATGAAGAGTCCCTGGATGGTCTTTTTCCCTTCCACAACTAGACATTGCAAGCAGTGGAAGAGATGTGAACACCCTTGAAGGCAGGTACATGCAGGCAGAGAGGCACAAACAGGCACACTGCCCAGACGCCTTCCTCACACCTCATTTATTCTCATTCCGAGTTTCTCCTCTCACACAAGCGATGGAGCGAGGGCCAGAGAGCAATGATCACACGGGAGGCGAGGAGATGTATGAAGGAGGAGAACAGAGAGACGAGAGGGAAAAGAAGAGGAGAATGACAGCCAGCGTGGAGTATCATCCTCCTCTCTTCTCTCCCATCAGAAGTGCTAATCCAGCCAGCGGAGGTGCAGACCACGGCTCACACCTGCTTTCTCCTCTCCATCTTGTTATGGGCCAGATGGGAGGGGAAGGTGACTTCTTGCTGTACTTTCACTACGGGGCTTGTTCCCTCACATTAATACCGCCAGTGCTCAGCTACATTTGTTACAAACGCTCAAGACACACACTCTGGGGGAGCCTGGGGCTGTGAATGATGGCCATATGCAGAACTGTGCTCATCTATAACCTCCTGTGGCTGAAACAAAGTATACAGTATACTTTTTCAGTGTTACAGCCAAGGTTGTCATTCGGAGATAGTGCAGTGCGATTCAGCGCCTCCGCAAAAGCATGCCCAGTGGAGGGTTGACTGGTCCATAAAGGTTAGCAAAGTGGGTTTATAGGTAGGCGGTCACCAGTTTGAATTTAACTGTAAGTCTGTTTATCTGGGAGAGTAAAAACATGGCCAGGAAAGTTAAATAGTTCCTCAATACCTGTTGTAGACAAGTCATTAGACCACTGTGCTCGGTTTGCCAATATGTGAATGCAAAACAAAACTGAACTTAAAAAGCATGCATGAAGCCCAGGACAGGGCCTCTCCTGATGTATATAAAAGAAAAATATAGTTGATGGGTGGATCAAAAGAGAAAACACTGCAGGACTCACACCAAACCAACCAGCTCACCATTAAAATTCAAACAGGATCAACCAAGGGTATGGTGATTAACATGCAGTGAGGGGTGCTGCTGAAATTGTGTGTTTGTTGGCTACTTCACAACATAGCAGATCCCTTTCGTGTGCCTTTTTCAAGGTTGCCTTCAGGATTTGGGGAAGAAAGCATAAAACATAAAAAAGCCATTACAGTGGGAATACATCACCAGTATTTAAGAGAAAAAAATAGAAATTAGTTCTATTTTTCATTATTATCAAACTGGGTGGATAGGTTTTAATCAGAATAAACATCTTATGCCACTAGTGATCACCCTAGAGTAGTACAGCCTTTGAACAGAAAATAGTAATAAATATAAACATCAGAACAATGTTCTTTTTTTGTTGTTTGTATTTCGTTGTTTTTTATCTGTTTTCATACAGCAATTTTTTTTTTTTTTATGTTTAAAAAGCTGATTCCTCCAAAGTAGTTTTCTTTGTAATTGTGATGAAGGAAATAAAGCACATCAAAGGGAAAGAGCACGGAAATCTACTCAATATATGCACATATGTATGTAGAAAGTAGATCTTTTGTTGTCAAGAGGTTTTGTATGCTTGTTTTTGTTTGTTTTTTTGTGCTCTCTTTTACACGTGTAGCTGTACATGTGGGTATATATAAATAGGGGTCAACATAACGTATGTATAATATTCAGTAGAAGTAATTATATGTGTAAAACAAAACAAATTACAATAAAAAATATAAACAATTATATTTCTACTAAGAGTACCTAATAAAATAAGGAAATAAAACAATAGAGGAAAAAAATTGTTTGGTCCTATTTTAAAAAGGCTGCTACTGACCTCAGCTAACCCCTACCTCATCTTTCTCCAAGTCATCCTCCTACTCTTAATGCTAATGAAAGGCATACGATGAACATATTGTGGTATTTCATAATGATATACAACAATTTATATATGGCATATTATAAATAAATAAATACTAAAGTAAATACTGTAACTTTCATGGACAGGATTTCTAGGCGCAGCCAAGGGCTGGAGGAGGTCTGGTTTAGGGACCAGTGGATTTCGTCTTTTAGGTCATGACCAAAAGAACGAGATCCCGGATACAAGCAGCTGAAATGAGCTTCCACCATAGGGTGGCCGGGCACTCCCTTAAAATTAGGGTGAGGAGCTCGGCCATCTGGGAGGGACTCGGAGTAGAGCCACTGCTCCTCCACATTGAGAGGAGCCAGTTGAGGTGGCTCGGGCATCTATACCAAATGCCTCCTGGACACCTTCCTCGGGAGGTGTTCCAGGCACGTCCCACTGGGAGGAGGCCCAGGACACGGCCCAGGATACGCTGGAGGGAATATGTCTCCCAGCTGGCCTGGGAACGCCTTGGGCTCCCCCTGGAGGAGCTGGAGGAGATGTCTGGGGAGAGGGACGTCTGGGTGTCTCTACTGAGTTTGCTGCCCCTGCAACCCGGTCCTGGATGCAGCGGAAGACGACAAGAAGGAGTACGGGTAAATATTAAAGTTTTTCTGCATTTTTCCTGGTATTACCATCCAAGCCATCTTGGAGGAGGGCATTGGTCACCACTAGCACAACATGCCTATGTTTGATTACTGTATTTATTTCATCTTTCATGAGTCCAGAGGCTGTGTGGTGCATTTAAAAAGGTGTGCATATGTTTATCTCCGCATTTGTTTAGTTTAGTTTGTTTTTTTTTCAGTCACGTTTAAACACATTTAAAAGGCTACGTCAGGACAGGGTTGCATCAAATAGTCTGCAGATGAAATGATTTTTGAGTTCAATTTGAGAAATAAATAAACAGGTTACACAAAACTCTACATTAGAGCTATGCTTAAGATTTGCCGTGTTTGTTTAGTAGATTTTAAATGTTCATTCAATGAAAATAACCCGAAGTGGCATCTTTACATTGTTTCTGTCACTGTGCTGTCTTTTTCTGTAATCACTTATTTTTTCACCTTTCAATGTTAAATCAATCCAGACAGCTGCTGAATTACAGAAAAGTCAGTTCAAATTACCAATCAGCTTTCTTGGGAAAAAAACTAAAACCTTATATTTTAATTGCATAAATCAGTTTGAAAAGTCTGCTTGTCAGCCTGTCACAAGCATACTGTAAATGTAATCAAAACAACCACTTTGTTGCAGAAAATTGCACAGTAAATAAGCCAAACCAAAGGGACGTACTAAGCAAAGACTATCACGGCTTCTCAGTATGTCTGTGTTTATCTGTTGGCTTATGTGTCAGTTACTTGTAGGACCCCTGCTGAGAGCAAAGATGTTGTAAACAAGGCACCATGCACGATGCACTGCAGCAGACATCAGTAATTGTGTTTCCTTTGAGAATATCCCCAAAAAAAAAAAAAAAAACACCCAAAACATGCAAATTTCAACACAATGAGGTGGACATGAGGCCTGAAAAACTAACAAGACAACAGTGAACATATGTGAACATGCCATGCACACATATGCCTACAAGACAGCCCAGTATGACTGCTCAAGGTGGAGCAAAAAGCATTGATTATCTGTTAATAATGCTGCATGTCAAGCTCTTGGACAGGATTGTAAGGAAACAATCTGTTTTCTCAGCAGGATGTTTGGAGAATCAGTGGGCAGGATTCAGAACCGGAAGAATGGGTATGAGCACCTCGTGAAGGCTTGTGGGCTTCATCTGATCAGCAGCTGTACATCTTAACTGAAAAGTATAAAAGGGGAGAGACACTGTTTGTCATATTATAACCTCAGAGTTAAATGTATTTTATTGGGAATTAACCCTCCACAATAATATCACTGATTAGGTGACTTTTGACATTTTATGCAGAGGCATCAGAGTAAAGGGGGCGGAATACAAATTCATGCTTTTTCTTAAATCTGTAAGTTAACAGAAATATTTCATTTATCATATATCATATCAAATAAATTAAATTGTGGAGGGGCTGCACGGTGGAGCAGTTGGTAGCACTGTTGCCTTGCAGCAAGAAGGTCCTGGGTTCAATTCCCAGCCAGGGGTCTTTCTGCATGGAGTTTGCATTTTCTTCCCGTGCATGCGTGAGTTCTCCAGGTACTCCGGCTTCCTCCCACAGTCCAAAGACATGCCTGTTAGGTTAATTGGTCTCTCTAAATTGCCCTTAGGTGTATCAATGAGTGTGTGCATGGTTGTTTGTGTGTTGCCCTGCGATGGATTGGCGACCTGTCCAGGGTGTACCCTGCCTCTCGCCCGTAGACTGCTGGATATAGGTACCAGCTCCCCCGCGTCCCACTATGGAATAAGCGGTAGAAAATCACTGACATTCAATTTTGTGTTTCCAACTTGATAAAATGTAATAAAATACAGAATATCAAATGGTATGAATAATTTTGTAAGACACTGCATGTACAGTTTATGCTGCACACACACACACACACACACACACACACACAAACACACTCTCTCATTGTCAAACAAAGCCGAACACAAGCTACATTTGTCTGATAAGAAAGGTCCCTTCTGCCACCTGAAATAACGCAGACCACCACCGGATCCCTTTTAGAGCTTCACTGGAAGGGATAAGGAGGGCAGCTTGGACACCTTACTTACACTGTCGTAATTACAGAATAAACCACACTGCTCTTTTTCCTCCATGTCATTTGAAATAGTGGATTAAGAGCAGATTTAAAGCCTGTCCATCTGTGTTTTGAACCAGAGTGTGCTTCCTTATCTCATCTCAACAAACCACCTCTCACACAGCTCTCCCAGTCGCTTTTTTACTCTCCAAGCCTGAGAGGTTTTCGGCTTAGGGCCCTGAAACTGGGTCATCTGGGTGTTGCTGGACACTGTAACCAAAGCTGCCTAGGCCACACACAGGTAAGGGACAGGAGCTTGAAGCAGTAAGCTGGAAAGGTGACAAATAGTAGGTTCAGGATGGAATAACACAGCCCTGTCGATGGCGGAGATATTTTTGGAGAGTATACCAGGGCTGTGGCGCCAGACGGTCACTGCCTCTTTGCTCTCCTCTGGTTTCGGGAGCCAAGGCAAAGGCCAGAGGGGTCGGAGGTCAGGCCAAGCATCTCCTCTGCTGACAGACAGCAAGAGGAAACTGTACAGGATCCACAAATACACACAATGTCAAGCACAGGGGGCAGGTCTCAGTTCAAGACAGAACAAGAAAGACGGTCTGGGTACACACTCTCATTACAGTGGCGAGTGACAGGTCAGAAGTATCGCCTGTCCACAGGGGCTTCTGCCACGAAATGTGATAGTGCTCTGAGGTTAAACCAGATAGCTTGAGAGCAACTCAACTAATGGATATCAGGTGGACAGGAAGTTTTAAACCATTACTGTTCTGCAGCACATACATGTTGTAATTAGTTTTGCCTGATTTGCCCTGCTTTTTCAACAGCTTACATTAATGTAGCTCAAACGTTTTAATAAAATAGAATGGAACTTTTCCCATCAAGGGGTTTTGTGGTGATTTAAAATAATAAAGGGTCTCACAATTTTAGGGAAAAAAATTAAAATCATTCAAGCTGTAGGAGCTTTACACCTTGAATAAGAAGCTTGCATATTTGATAATGTAGAGAAGACCAAATAAAAAAAAAATTAAAAAATCTAAATAAAAAATCTTTTCTAGAATTTCACTTATACCATTTTCCCTTTTTTAGTTTCTTTTGTTATTGTGATTCTTATTTTTCTAATTCCATCTAAAATCAAGGTCTTCTTTAAAAAATATCATTGTGTTTTCAGGTGTACTGTTTTCAGTTTTCATTTGAATAAAAGAGAAAAATAATCCGGCATTTTCTTTTCTTCTCAAAATGCAACAATGGTGTCTGTTTGATGTCCCGCATGTGGGCCCGGAGTCTGTTTGATGGCCCGCATGTGGACACCGGAGTGTCAGTTCTTTACTGCAGGGAATGAGGGTCAAAATAAGGAAGCCAGCACTATAAACATCATGTCACAGCAAGACAGCATGTTGTTGAAGAGCAAGGACCACAAGAGTGTCCAATAAAACTCAAAGTGATATCTCGAGGTGGATTTATACACCACTAAATGTGTGGCTGCTCAGCAAGTTATTATCTGTTTAGCCAGCATGCCCACACAAGTTGTGGAGTTTTGCATAGATGTGGAAAGCTCACATCTTAAGGGCCATGAAAATATATGCACTCTTCTGGGATAAGATGAGTCGTTCAGACTGTGCGTCTCCATGTGTTTTGCTGCTGCTTTGGCTCACAGTAATACAGATAAAGCGAAGGAGGCTTTACCGATGTAGTAATGGTACAGTGGTATTCTACTTACAATGCACTCCACACTTAATGGAAGCACTGGTAACGACCTGCAAAAAAGTACTTTAAATAAATGTATATTTTATTGCAGTTGCATTAACAAAACATGTATATAAGCCTTTAATTTAAATAAAAAGGGGGGAAAAACATCAGAGCAGCACTTGTTTTCAACAAAATGACTGGTGCCTCATTAGCATCTCTAACAATGACTTAAAAATAAGAGTAATTAGTAGGCTTGGGGTCTTTCCACACACCCATTCGCTGTTTGTCATCTGTGGTTGGAGGCCGGGAGAAGGAGCTGACCTTTTGATTGGGGTCTGGGCTGGGTTTGGGTGTCGGGTCTTGGGGGTCGATTGGTGCTGGGGCTTGTGTTTCAGCTCTTCTGGGATTGTTTAAATTTTTTTGGATCTGGGTCCCTGGTTTCAGTGCCTGGTCCATCAGCTGGGGGTGGAGGCTGCCAGGTTCTGGCGGGGGAGGCTTGGCCAGGCAGTGTGTGGCAGTTTGGGATGTGGCTTCACTCTAGTGGAGGGGGTAGCCAGCCTGCTTGGCGTCACGGTGCGATATGTGGTGGAGGGCAGGATGCGGTGGGTGTCTTCATCGGATTTTCGGGGATGGAGTTCATCTGTGGGGGTGTGCCCCTGTGGGGAGAGGATTCGTGACGTTTGGGTTAGGGGGCATGTGTTCGATATCTGTGTCCTGGTTGGGAGTGGCCCTGTGGGGAAATTCATGTTGGGGTTAATGGGGGGGGGGTGGGGGGTTCATGGGAACTGAGATTGGAATTCCTTGGGGGGTTGGGACTGTTTCATCCTGGGATGACTCTGGTTCGCAGGCCCGTTTGGACCAGGTGGACCAGGTAGGCCTCTGCTTGAGCAGTGATGTACCCTGGGGTCTCGGGTCTCTGGGTCCATGGCTGGATCTGCTCCGGTGTAGACAGCTGCCAGCGGGGCCTGTGGGCTTGTCGCTGCAGCTCCCTGGAGCTTCTGCACTGTGGCTGCTAGGTGGTTCCCCTGGGGCTCTCCTCTGCAGGGGGTTACGGTAGTCCCGAGGGTGGTCCTCCTGGAGTTCCCACGCTCTAGGGTGCCTTTGGATGTCTGTGGCTCAGAATTCCTCCTTGTCTGTGTCAGTTCCAGGAGGGCAGATCTGTGCCTTCTCACTCTCGCTACATATTTTTATGGAGAAACCTTATATTCACAAGCACGCTCACACTTACACCCACAGAGGTTTCGATTCAGGTTTTAACACATACACAGATGTTCTATATTGAGACACAGTTACCACCAAATACTTCTTGCATTCATTAGTACCAGGCACTTTTCGGTAACATTGCTGTTGTTATATATGTTTCTGCAGGTGTAGAATCCATCTTCTAGTATCTTGTATTCTCTCTATTCTTTTCTCCTTCTCTGCGTTTCCTTTTTGGCCAACCTCTCTCTCTCTCTCTCTTTCTTGCTTCTTTTTTTTTCCCTTTTCATTGCCGTCTCCATGTTCATTGCAATTGAAATAATCTCAAAGCAGTTCTAACAAAGTTTTTTTACATATATATCAAGGAGAGTATAATAGCATTAGCTGTAATGCTCCACTTGTGAAAGTAAATCTGCTGGGCTTCTTCTTGGCACTTAGAAAACAATCCTGAGTGCTAGACTGCCAGACAGGACAAGTTAAAAATAATAAAAATATAAGGGTAATTGAAGCACTTTTGTGATTTATGCTTTACTTTTTTGTTGATCAAACTTTTAATTAGTAATTCATGATTTCCCATTCTCCTGACTTCTGACATAGGCCCATTTCTTTTTTTCACTCTTCAAAATGGGAAAGACAAGTAAACATGTCAGGTAAGTTAAAGTTAACAGTGAATTGCACATACTTTATAATAAAAGAAAAAAAAAAAACTTTCTCCATTATTTTGCTAAATCTACCACTATTCTTGTTTTTAGAAGTGTGTGTTACTGTCAGTGTAACTTATTAAGACAACAATACAGGGCTCCCAAAATTCTACACATCCCTGTTCAAATGCCAGGATTTTAATGAACATAATAACATTTTCAAAACTTTGAAAAAGTCAGTCATTTTCTAACGCTTATTCCATAGTGGGTCACAGGGGAGCTGGTGCCTATCTCCAGCAGTCTATGGGCGAAAGGCAGGGTACACCCAGGACCGGTCGCCAGTCCATCGCAGGGCAACACATATACAACCATGCACACACCTAAGGGCAATTTAGATTGACCAATTAACCCAACAGGGATGTCTGTGGACTGTGGGAGGAAGCCAGAGTACCTGGTGAGAACCCACGCATGCACAGGGAGAACATGCAAACTCCATGCAGAAAGACCCCTGGCCAGGAATTGAACACAGGACCTTCTTGCTGCAAGGCAACAGTGCTACCAACTGTGCCACCGTGCAGCCCACTTTGAAAATGTATATATTATAAAACATAACCTTCACAATTCAACTGAAAAACAAACAAATCTGAAAAATTAAATTAAAAAAGGGGCAACATCCTGGTTGCACAAGTGTTCACACTTTTAACTAATGTTTTGTTGAACCACCTTTTGATTCAGTTTTGACAGTCTTCTTTGTAGGAATCTGTTGGCATCCCACATCTTATGTTGACAATATTTACCTACATTATCCTGCAAAATTCGTTACATCTATCAGATCATGTGGGCATTTCTTGTCCACAGTTCTCTTCAAGTTGCCCACTGGTTTTATGTAAGATTTAATTCTGGACTCTGGTTAAAAAAGGCCCCTCTCAAAAGGTTGTTGTTTTATTGATTTTGATGAAGCCAGCCCCTGCGTGAGGCTGAAAAATGAAATCTCTCTTCAGCTTTACCTTTTTCATAGACATGTGGAGGTTTTCGTTCAAAACGTACTGGTGATGTACTGTTTTGTTTTGTGTCCCTCAACTTACCTTTTGAAAGTGTGGGCCAAAGCTGAAGTTTGGGTTCATCAGACCAGAATATACACTGCTAAAAAAAAAATAAAGGGAACACTTAAACAACACAATATAACAATATAAGTAAATCAAACTTCTGTGAAATCAAATTGTCCACTTAGGAAGCAACACTGATTGACAATCAGTTTCACAGCTGTTGTGTAAATGGAAAAGACAACAGGGGGAAATCTTTGGTGTTTAGCAAGACACTCAGTAAAGGAGTGGTTCTGCAGGTGGGGACCACAGACGACTTCTCTGTATCTATGCTTTCTGGCTGATGTTTTGGTCACTTTTGAATGTTGGTGGTGCTTTCACACTCATGGTAGCATGAGACGGACTCTACAACCCACACAAGTGGCTCAGGTAGTGCAGCTCATCCAGGATGGCA
>JAHUTJ010001747.1:0-16776 GCA_036250325.1 Characodon lateralis
GGGTCTCAGGATCTCATCTCAGTACCTAATGGCAATCAGGCTACCTCTGGTGAGCACATGGAGGGCCACGTGGCCCTCCAAAGAAATGCCACCCCACACCAATACTGACCCACTGCCAAGCCAGTCATGCTGAAGGATGTTGCAGGCAGCAGATCGCTCTCCACGGTGTCTCCAGACTCTGTCACGTCTGTCACATGTGCTCAGTGTGAACCTGCTTTCATCTGCGAAGAGCACAGGGTGCCAGTGGCGAATTTGCCAATCCTGGTGTTCTCTGGCAAATGCCAAGCGTCCTGCATGGCGTTGGGCTGTGAGCACAACCCCCATTTGTGGACGTCGGGCCCTCATACCATCCTCATGGAGTCGGTTTCTAACCGTTTGTGCAGACACATGCACATTTGTGGCCTGCTGGAGGTCCTTTTTCAGGGCTCTGGCAGTGCTCCTCCTGTTCCCTGGGAGACAGTGCTGTGACAGACGAAGACGCGGGATTACTTGCTGCAGCACTAACGTCAGCTGGCAGGGAAACCAGACGTCACAGCAGCGGCCATGGGAGACTCCTCCTCGCCGACTGAAAAGCAGGAAAGTGCTCCGCGCCGACGTTTCCTGCAGCGGGAGAAAGATGCCGGCTTTGCTCCCGGATCAGGGCATGCAACCAGGGGAGCCGTCAACTTAGCAAAACATGAATACAAAAGCTAAAGCATGTCCCGGAAAACAGAAGCATGATTCAAACCCCAACTAAAAATAATAAAAAAAAAAACCAAAACACCCACAAATCATAACACAAAGAACTTGCAGCACATTGTTTAACATGTTTTATAGTCCCTAAAAAAATGAAATTGTAACCGGCAAAAATCCAAATCAGGATGTCAGACCCCAAAGACAACAGAAATCGGAGGTGGCCAGGAAAAGACTGTAAAATTAATCTCTGTAAATTACTTATCACTAAATACTTTTGCTTGAATCTCAAAGTGACCAAATGACCATCAACTTTTATATGAACCTACAAATCCTATTATTAACAGCTGCACAGGTGCAAATTCAGGTTACTGTTGGTTTGCTTTAAATTTATTTTAGACTCCTTAATTAAATGTTTATGCCTACACACACACAGCTGAACTACTCTATCACTATGCAGACAAAACAGCACTTTTTAAAGTTATTTTGTTACTGTGGGGCAAGAAACTCTAGAGCTAAACTGTAAAACCATAAAACTACAAACACTCAAATCATCATGTAGGCCAATATAAGCAGTAACACAGCAGGAAGACAAATTAAACTCATGAAATCTTCATAAAGTCATTTGCCCACAGTGAAATGGTTATTCACAAATCATTGCATACCCATTGATGTGAGCCAGGATAAATACCACAATTTACTGCAATTTAAAGTGAGCTATGCTAGGCAGTCTTGTGGCAATAAGTTATTTTCCTCCAGCATTTTCATGCAAACTAATGTTCTGTATTGAAGAGAAAGTAATTATAGAAAGGAAAGGTCACGCCGTGTTGTCATTTAGAAAATAACAATGTAAGAATATTTCCCTTTTTTCTGGGTCTTGAAAAAAAGGGCCAATGTGTGTACGCATCCATCTATCCATCCATCCATCCTCCATCTATCCATCTATCCTCCATCTATCCATCCATCTATCCATCCATCCATCCTCCATCTATCCATCTATCCTCCATCTATCCATCCATCCATCCTCCATCTATCCATCTATCCTCCATCTATCCATCCATCTATCCATCCATCCATCTATCCATCTATCCTCCATCTATCCATCCATCCTCTATCTATCCATCCATCCATCCATCCATCCATCCATCATGACTGCAATTATGGAAATCTACGTTTGGAAGAGAATGGCATTTGGTTATGGAATATATCCAGTAAGATTGACTTTTGTGCTGGTTGTTCAAAAGTATTCTTATCTCACATTTTCAATGTGTATTTATTGCATTTTGCTTCGTGTCTCACCAAGAAGCTAGAAAGCATAGCCATTGTTTGCTGACTTTTACTCGTTGAGGTTTGACCTTGAATCTACCTGAAAATTGGCACAATTCAAAACAGGCAAAAGACACCTACAAAGCTGGGATCTTTGAGGCACCTTTATCATTTATATATGGCGAAATTGTTTTTATGCACTTTGTTGTAGGATGCTTAATTAATTGTGGGGAGAGGGCATAAATTATTAATGAGCTATCCCATCCTTAGGGTCTTTCAGTTTTTAAAGAAAAGAGAGGGGAAGATATAAAAGAAAAAGAGGGGACTGAAAGAAAAGATAGATCAGATGTAGAGGAGAAAAAAGGGATAAACGGTCCTTCATTAAAATAACATTCTTTAACAACTCCTGTGTCTCTGCCCACATCTATGAATTATTTTCTCCTCTTTTATACCTTTCTAAAAATGTCTTCTCTTCGCAGCTCTTGATCCCACATTTTCCTTTCGTCTTTGGGTAGTTCTCACCTCATTGTGTTTCTGTCTGGCTGTACTCTCTCCACCTCTTATTTATCTCTGTCATTAGGCAGCTGCAGTGGCCTTTTGAAGCAGGCTGGAGAGAATTAAGCGAGAATGGCACAGTTTTCTGTTTTGAAATAGCCCTCTGGAGGCCAAGAAGCCCAGTCCTGACATACACAGCCTGACCTAATTTTACATGCAAGTCCTCTCACCTGTAAGTTGGGGCTTTTCCTCATAGTTGTCCAGACATAACAGAGCCAAATCGTGGTGCACTTTGCTTGAAGTTTCTTTGAGTTCAGCAGAAAAGAGCTATAAGTGGGCTAGAATCTGGGCCAGCACACAGAAGCTAGGTCACAGATCAGGGAAATGACATAAAGGGTACAACCGAAAATGAAGTTTCACAAATGTTACTGCATGTCATAGTTTTATTGATGCAAGATGAGGAGATAAAAAAAAAACGTCAGAAGCAAAAATATAATTAGACATAAATGCCATGACAAGAATCTAGCACTTATTGCTACCCTGTTATATTTGTCATCAGGACTCATCAGTTGTTTTTTCTCCACCAGCCCCAGTTACATTGCGCCTTATATAACACCCCAAGCTGTTGTAAAAGAAGCATCCAACAAGCCACTGCTTCATCACGCCTTCAGCTGTGGCTCCCCTTCCGATCATAACCATGGCTGCCAAAAGTACCACCCATCATCCACTCGTAGCCTTTACCCCTGAACAGCAACAGCTAGGCAGCTGTGGCACAGTACATTTTAATTGAAAACAATTATGAGAGAGATGTTGTGCTGGAGGAAATGGTTTGCGTAAAGGGAGAAGGATAGAAACAATTACATATCCTGGGAAAATGCCATTATCAGTGTTCCAGACAGAGAATCTCTATTTTATACCAGTATTGCTGAATGCATGGATGGATTTTAGAGATGAATACCCGGGGGGCATGTGCACTATCTGTGGTTGCATGAGACGGGCAGTTTAGCATCTGGTCGCAGTTCAGACATGGCACCAGTGGAAGTGTCCAGCTCTGAGATTGAACACAAGCCACAAGCAACTCATTTAAACTAATGACCAAAACTGTGTTCCAGGAGCAGCACAAAGGTATGTAGAGTCAAAAAGAAAGAAGCCTGTTGATAATTTACTGCCTAGGTTTTAAAAGCATATGCTAATAGCCATTAGATCTAATTTGATAAACTCTTCATTTGCTCTCCTGTATCTAACCCCTTGGGTATCTGTCAACAGCTATTATTCTAGGTATAAATGTTAAATTGTGTGTAATTTAACTATTTGGTATGATTGTATTTACCTGCACGAAAAAAAAACACATTCACCTTAAGTCAGTTTATAACCTAATATTCATGTTTTTGGATTGTGGTAGGAAACCAGGGTACCCGAATAAAGCACACACTTCCGCAGGGAGAACATGCATACACCACATTAATATTTAAACCAGAGACTTTCCTGCTGAGAGATGAAAGTGCCAACCACCACGTCACCTTCCAGCCAGATCTCAAAAAGTTGATCAGTTCACTCTGACTTGGTCTGGCAGGTTCTTGAGGAGGAGGAGGCATCATGAGGGACAAATCAACCAATCGGAAGCAGACTTGATGTCACGTGAAAGCCACATCACATTAGTCAACCAATCAAAAATTGGATTATACTGTTTTCTTTTTCTAAAATGTCTTCTTAAGACTCAGAGGGACTCTACATTCCAGAAATATTATCAAGTTGTCACTCTAGACATAATAACCTCATAATCTCATGACTGGGGTTGTCATTCAAAGTTTCTAAAGAACATACCATCCTCACAGAGAAGAATAGTGGTGGTAGCTGGTAGTGGGAATGCTTTTCTTAAGTAGGGACATGGATGCTGCTCACAGTTTATGGGAAGATGAAAGGAACTAAATACAAGGCAGTTCTGGAAGAAAGACCTGTAAAAGGTTTCAAAAGACTTGATACTTGGATGGAGGTTCACCTTCCTGCAGACAACAACCCTAAACATACAACTAGATCAAAGCACGTTCATGTATTAAATTGGCCCTGACCTAAATCCAATTGCAAATCTTTGGCCAAAAAAATCTTTGGCTTTTTTGGCTTTTATGTTTATAGACATTACTTATTTAAACTAAAGTGAGCTACATTGCAAGGAAGAATGGGTTCTTGATGTTCAATAGTGACACAGCACAAAAGACTTGCAGCTTTGCAGTAAAAGGACCCTTTAAAAACTAGTTATCATTTTTTATTTCACTTCACATATATGCACTACTTTGTGTCGGTCAAATAAAATCCAGTAAAATACAATGAAATTTTTGGTTGTCATGTGGGTAAATGTGGAAAAGTCCAAGGGGTGTGAACACATTTGCAATGCGCTCCAGCTAGTCTCAATTTTGTTCCATTCATACCTTGGCGTAGTGACTTTTTCTGGAATTCCAACTAAATGAATACGAATAGAAACATTTTTAATTCACAAATTCCATCCTCTTTTTGCTGCTGGGAACATCTGCACATCTTCCTCACGGCATCTCAGAGCCACATTAGACACAATAGCTAAAACATGGCAATAAATAATGGCGCTGTTGACAATGAACTGCAAGACCCAATGGCTAGTAAACAAGTTGGTGTGATTCATTTAAATATTCTCATTCTTATGTTTTGCACTCTGAAAGGGAAACAATAATAAAACTCTAAAAGTGCAAGGAGCACTGTGTCTACACTTTTCAGGCACAGATTTAGCTCTGCACGTGATAAGTAAATACAGACAGTTGCAAATTTATGCCATATCGGCCTTGGCGACAGCTACAAAGCCTCACAAAACCTATTTCTTGAAGAAATGACAGAGTTTTGGAGATGTGGAGATTTCAGTCATTTGTCGCTTGCTCCAGCAAAGGCGACAACAGGAGTGAGGAAGCGCTGAGAGGTTAGAACTGATCAGGATTTATTGGCTCAGCTGGTCATAAACGAGATTTTATGCTCCCATTACATTATGCAAGTCAGGATCTGTGATAGCTACTGGTGAAATATGACCGCTCTGCAGATGCATATTCTCTATATCTCCTCCTTACCCTCCCCCCTGTAGTTTCTCTGCATTCCTCTCTAAGAATGGATGAGTTTAATACTGAGAAAGAAAAAAGACAGTTGCCTTATAGTTTAGTAATTTGAGGGATAATAATCAATCACAGCATATCTATGTCCTCCCCCTATTTGACCACATCTTGTCTTTCCTTACCTTTGGGTTTGTGACCATTTATTTTCTTCACATCCTGTCTTTTATTCTTTGAAGCATTTTGTCATTTTGCTCAGCAAAAAGTAACCCTAATGATTTCTTGAATGCATTTAGCCAGGCTGAAGGATTTTTAAAGAGACTGGAAATATTAAGTATTTAATATTTCTTCACCCATATATCTTCATATAGCTACTTCATATATTTAGTTACTTAAAGCCAGATCTATTCTCACACTTTAACAACCTTGGCATTTTTCTTGACAATTTCTGTTTATTTTTACAACTTTTTGTATTAGTTTTAGTTATCATTTTCACTTTGTAAAGCCAAAATTCATTTGTCAGAAACAAAAAGTGCGTTGTAGTCCTGCAGAGAAATGTTCTGACAGCATACTGGTAGCTGGAAATCTTGGTATTTTCAGAGGAAGAAGGTGCTGTAAAAGTATTAATAACCACTGGCATAAGTAATTTTAGAATTTTGATAAAACCACAGAGCAACTCAAAAAGAAAGTTTTAAGTCTACCTTGTGTTTCCAAAAAGACCTCAGACCCTTTGACATCTGGGGACCCCGGGGTTCTGAGGATGCCTCATCATGCACTAGATGAGGCTTGTTTGCCCAAATACATCCTACAGTATCAGTGTGATATGATGCATTATCCTGCCGAAAGAGGCTACTTCCATCAGAGGATGTCATTACCGGTGCTGGAGTTCATGGCATAGAGTAGAGCATTAGCCAGATCATCACTGTGTTGTGATTCCTGCTGTCATTTTTTGCTCACGTAAGGAACAAACATGCTCCTGGCTGTCTAAATTCATAGCATGCTTTTATCCACATCACATAACTGTTACATTTCTCTCTCTTTCCTTCTGCAATCTCTGAAATAGCAACAACTCAGCATTTAGAGATAGAAGGGTATGAGTCAAACAAACCTTTCATCCTTCAAGTCAGCAGGACATTTTTTTCACTTTGCAGACTTAGCTGTTAGAAATTAAGAATTTAGGTATTAGAAATTACTTTGTTAGAGATTAACAACTAAAATAACCTAATCCATATACTGAGTTGGGTCCATTACACTTTTGACTCCACAATTATTCACTTTAAAAAATCAAAAAAATATTTAATAGCTGCAGACTGGTTTCTTCTTCACTGGCAAGGTATCTGAGGAGAAATACCCACATAAGCAAACCTCCCATAGGCTCCACAGGTATGTTAAATGCTATAAGGTGTGAGCAGTATACCCACACACTGTTTAAAAATAGAGAAGGTCCTCACAGTCCTACACAAAGCCTCACAGCAAAGACCTCTGTGATAAAACGGTCTCCAGCCTTATGACTCTTATCCAAAACTTCAATCGCAGCTCCCTTCTCCTCCTCTTCTCAGCTCCTCCTCTCTTTTCTGTCTCTCCAGGGAGGGGATTTTGCTTCTCTAAGTCTTCTATCGCACTGAATATTTCACAAAAGCGCCTCCTTTTTCCCTCTCAGCACACACACACAGAATCCTGGATTTCTCACGGAAGTCTTCTCACTTAGATTTCCTCTCTGAGTCCTCATTAATTGTCTTAGACCATCGCTCTTTTATTCTTTTTTAAATTTTTTTGTCACCATCATCTCAATTAAATGTTCTTGTCTCAATATTTTTTCTTTATGTTGTTGTTTGCCGCAAGTGTTCTTTCCTTTTCTTTTGACATTTGTTCCTAAGCATTTACATGCTTTCATGATTTGTCCAGGAGTGCTTTTGAAAAGTTTATTTCCTCTGTAATCAAAACACTTTATGTTGTGTGCTATCTTCTTGCTGTATTTATTTGAATCTGTTCAGCAACAATGCATCAGTTTTTATACATTTGACTTCTTTCAGCATTAAGGATGACTCAGGCCAATACAAAACACCATAGAAGAAGCTAACCATCACACAAAAGAGCTGCCAAATTCTTTACAAATTGTGTGTAATTTTCTTAGGTAATGTTAGCTTTCCTATACAAGATGCTGTCTGATGTTTAATGAGAAAGATGTATGCCATATTGAATTATAATACAAAATAAACCTTTAATTTTTTAATAATCTTTGTTTTGCATGCCTTAGAGCCTTAGAAATTTGATTTTGTCTTGAAAATTACTCTTTCTGATGATTTTAGTCAGAGCTTACTGATTGGCTGTGTGTTCTGCGATGCATCTGAGACTCTGGTCCAATAATTACTCACAATTCTCCAAGTACTCTTAGAAACATCTTGCACAGGAAAACAGGTGTGACTCTTATTAAAATAACTTGCCTCAGACTTCCCCTTTTTCCTTTCCTTGCATCATCTCCGTCTGATTGTGAAGGCTGTGGTTCAAGTCACATAATATTGGGAATAGGATGAAGAGTGGAATATTTAAGGTATAGTCCAATTATAGGATGTTGTAAATAGTAAAAATGATACTATGAAGTACCCAGGAGTGTAAAGAGGACTGAATAAGCCTGTACTATTTACAATAGATTGTACTCTAACTGTGTACAACCTGATCATTTTGGACATTTTGGCCAAAATTAAGACTCAATCAGATCCTTGTTGTTGTTGTTGATTTCGTTGGATGCTTAGGTTCGATGTAATGCTGAAAAATAAAGTCCTTTTTCATCTTTCTAGCTGACTGGTATTCTGAAAGGTTTTTAACTTCTATCCGATGGTTAAAAGTAAAACTAGTTCCATCTGAAGAAAAAACTAACCCTTGGGCATTATGCTGCTACCACCATGTATGGTGTTCCTTTGATGCGCAATGATGTCTTTAGACCCAGCTTACCTTTTGGAATTGAAGCCCAAAAGATCAGGTTGGTTTAAATGAAGTCAATATATTAACTTAGGTTCAGGAGCAGGGCGGCATCTCAACCATACCTTTAATTACCCAGCAGTCTACTTATATCAAGTTCACCCAGTCTTCAAAGTCGGTCATGTTCTTTTAACCCTACTTTCCCATTCCATCAACCAGATCTCACCTCATCTCTCTTCCTCCTCTTTATCCTATCACCCTCAGCCCTTTCCCTACTTCCTATTCTCATTTTCTGTCTCCATCCACTCTTTTTTGTTCCAGGTTCGATCTGGTTCCATCTGAGTTGCCTCAGGAAAAGTTATTTCTTAAAGACCCCACCCCCAAGCTGATTCTCCTCCTCCCAACCCTTCATCAGCAAGTCTCCTCAAATGACCCATCCTCACACCCAGTAGATCCATGCCCTCAACCCATTTCTTTGGTAAACCTTCAAATGAATTTATTAGTGCTGTTGTCCTTGCTGATAAATTGGACCATAGCACATTCTAAGGTTTTAAGGTTTTAGGGGATTTGAGGGAGGCCTAGATGTTTCCGTAATAAAAAAACTTTCTATACTGCAACCCAGTTCTGAAGTCAAAACATATGGAGAACACAGCAAATTGTTAACATTTCGAACACAACCAGTACTTATTGGATCCTGCAGCTCCTTCTTGGCAGCCTTTCTGACCAGTTTTCATCTTTTAATACATTTTAAGGAGACATCCAATTGTCTTTATGTCTGTCTTTACTGTGCCATGGTATATTTAAATAATGACACAGATTTTGTGCACCCTTCTCCTGAAATATAATTTTTTTTTCATTTTTCAAACACAATGCAACATATACACCTTGTTATTTGACTTATGTTAACTCATGAACATTGATTCAAATAAATACCCCATCTGATGCCAGGGTGACATGGGGTCAAATCCATCCATCCATCCATCCATCCATCCATCCATCCATCCATCCATCCATCCCATGAAAAATCTGTATTTGGTATTTTACCTACATTTAAAAACAACTGGTTCTTTGTCATCAGCGCCATGCCCAAGCCAATGTTTTTTGAAGAGCCATGACGCAAGGTTCAAAGAGTCACTTGCAGCTCTGGAGCCACAGGTTGCACACCCTCTAGCATATTTCCAGTGGTCATTGGGTAAGAGGGGTGGTACATCCTGGACAGGTCAAGGTTCATGTTTTTTAAGATAAGAAAAACACTTCAGGAAGTTTCATGTTTAACACAATTTTTTTCTCAACTGACAGCAATTCTGTATTTTTCTTTGTGAATGTGCTGTTCAGTGTTTGTCCGTGGATAAAACAATGACTTTACAAAAGTCCTTTCCAAACCCTACATGAAAAGAAGTTTTTCATTACATTTTTTAGGCAGCCATTTCAAATTTAAAGAACAGTTTTAGAAAACCTAAAGGCAGATAAGCCCATATTACAAAAGTAAAACCAGATATCTTAATAAATTTAATGCTGCTAATTTCCATTTTTCACTGGCCTTTCTCTCACAGTGCCAGTTAGGTTTTTCTGCACCTACTCTAATGAGAACAGCTGTCAGTGATGTTTGACTTCACATTGGAGCCAATATGTGTACCAGAAAATTAGGGGCAACTGAAGGAAACATTTAACATTCAAATATTGAATTAATAACACGATATACTGAATTTACAATGCCTTGCAGAAAGATTCCCACTCGATGATGTTGGGACGTTGTAAGATAGACAAACACAAAGTGGTGCAAAATTGTTAAGATGGGAAAAAATATCCCCTTTATTCTGAATCCCTTTTAATAAAGTCCAGCAAAACCAATTGCCTTAACAAGTCATCTTGTCTCTGAATGTGCAATCATAATAGAGAAATGCACTACAAGGCAGCTGTTATTGCGGGGATGGGTGGTTCTTCAAAGAATTGACTCAACAGGATAAATACTATGACGCCCGGGAACTGACACGGGGAAAAAAATAATATATAGCATGCGCAAAAAATACTTATTCGTCCCCACGAAATATTAGTTTGTGCCCATGTGTGTGCACGAAATACTACTTCGTTCCCACGACATAGGTATAATGTGCGCACGAAATACTAAAACAGCACACTTTCTGAAAAATACAGTTGAACAAAACAACAACTGGATGGAAAGGGATAGTCTGATTGAGTTTTATTTTAGGGTGGGGATGAGCTACAGAGATATTCTGAAAAGCCTGGCATCCCAAGGAATTCTCATTATTAGAGTCATTAGTCATAAATAGAATATTAAGAGCCAGGTGTTAATCCTTCCTGCTTGCGTTTCCTGACGTTGGTCGGGAAACACAGGGAGATTCTTCCTCCAAGGCCGAAATGGCTGTTCACTTCAGGGTCAACCCCCTGTACTTCCGTGTCACGGGGGCTGAGACTTCTACTGTATAATAATGAAGGGACCGGATTGCTGAAGCAGCCGTGTTTTTAATAACTGTACTGCACACTGATTGCACGTTAAAGGTACTGTGGCCAGCTGAACTTCCTCCACGGTCGCTGTCGTTCATACTGCCAACACACACAACTGCATGCACACTCTTCTTCTCTCTCTGCCCTCTTTTTCGTGGTCCCAGTCTGACAGCACACAGCGCCACCCCATGTACGCACACATACACATTTACACACCCACCGTACACTGAGCTCGATTACTTATGAGTTACACATCTCCTGCAACACAGGTGACTTGATACCTTCTGCGTGGGAACGAATCAGTACTTCGTGGGGACAAATTTGTATTTTGTGGGAACGAATTAGTACTTTGTGAGTACAAATTAGTATTTTGTGGGAAAGGAATTAGTATTTCGTGTGCATGCTATATATTTTTTTCCCCCATGTTAGTTCTCGGGCGCCGTAAAATACAAATGCAGATCAGAATAAAAAAAATTAAAAAAACATGTATCTTTTTCCTTCCACTTCTTTCCAACAATTATGCACACATTGAAGATTGTTGTAACATGAGAAAATCTGAAAGAAGCCCTAAGGATAGGACTTTCAGGATTTTTATGGTGCTCAACAATTTTTATATATGTAATGTCTTTCTGATCTCCCGTAAATTAAAGCGGTACAGGGCATAAGCACACCCTGGTGGTCTGGGTGTCTTGATTCGACTGGGTGGGATTCGCAGAAAAATGTCACACTTTCATTAGGTTAGATTAACTTTCAAACTACACTTTTAAAAGCCAAGCAGACCACTTGGACAACGTCTTAGAACAAGTGCTTATTGGGGTCATTGTCTCAACAAGCTTCCCAGTATGAGCAGGAGGCAGGGCAGTGAGCTAATTAGCATGTTGCTTTCTATACATGAGATGAAAGCAGCAGCACAGAATAAGCGAGATGGGGAGTCTGGTATTTTGCTGTTGTTGCACGGATGCTGAGTGAGTATTTTAAAGTTTTCATATCACATGTCACATCACTTTAGTTCATTGATTCCATTCCTCCTTTGTTTGCTGTGTCATTTCCAAGGTAAGCAAACACCATCAAAATGTATATGCAAATGAATCAAGTGTATGAGATTCTGAGTATATGTGTATCTTGAGTAAAAGTAGGATGATTTCTCTGTTTTATAGTCTACACACAAAACTAAGATCTAATTTCTTTTATTTAAAGCAGAACAGCCCCAACTATCTCTACTGTTGTTAAAATACCATAACATATTGATTATTGCTCTCATAACAATGTTATCTATAACATTGGATTATTATTTGGATGTGGATACATAGACCTAAGCAAAGGTTTAGAATAAATACCAGCAAAATTTAGCAGTGTTTTTTTAAGTTAACAAGCTTGTTATACAAGACACCTTTTCAACCTGACATTAGAAAGTGATGAATTTGTCTTTGGCATAAGCAAGGGGAAAGTATAGGAGCCTTTCTATCAGCCAGCTGACAAGTAGTCTGCAACTGATAGGGAGAGGAAGCTCTATGCTTAATTCAGCCTAATGAAAACTCTGGTCTTTCTATAGCACTTTCTCTTGCATTTGATTAAATCTAGTTTAGAAAGAGTATGACATTCAAGCTTTTATAAAGGATATAGGTACCTTGATAAAGAAAACCAGCTAAGGCCTAGTTTATATCAAGTTTAGGTGTTGCTGAAGGAAAATAAATCAGTATACGTATTTACGTACATTATGATCATCCTCACGCTATTTATAAAAGGGAGATAGATAAAAGACAAATGGCTGCTTGAGCACAACTGACAAGTTGAAACTTTAAAGAATACACAGATTAAATCTAATCTTCAAGACTGATAAACACCAAACTTCATAGTTTCACACTTAACATAACCCCTCTCCTCTAGGCATTTAACCAGAAGACATTTTGTAGAACACTACAAATCTTTTATTGGCCAGTCAATAAATGAGTCAGATAAAAAAATCGAATGATTGCTGTTGTTGTTTAAAAATGCCACATTTTAATGTCATCCATTTAGTGTGATGAAATATTTTCTGGAATTGATGAAATACTACATATACATTCACAGGCACGTTTATGTCGGGTAGTGGTTAAAAAAACTCTTAAGCACCTGTAGATCTATGACTGTTTTAATAAGAGATAAACGTAGAAGGAGTCATTCCTACAAATGGACAAGTTTTCCCTCTCTATAATGGATTCCATATTCTCCAACTGAAGCTTTTATTGATCATTGTTAATATCAAAAAGAATTACTGTATGCTGAGGAAACTCCTGTCATTCAGGTGCCTTGAGCTTGAGCTGTGACCAGTACGTAGCATCTCAGTCATCAACATGTTACATGCAAGCGAAGAACGAGGCTTATTTTAAGGAGAAAGTGAAGGAATGGTTCAACAGGGAGGAGATGTGCAAGTTGGCTTTGCTGCTGAAAAAAGAGGTTTGAGAAGCAATTATTCCGAAGGAATGAATTAGAGAGGTTGTCTGTGTGTTTCACTTTGTCTTACTAGGTTCATGTAAGTGTGTATGTGCATATAAAGTGAGGTGTGGATTGAGCCTCTCCATTGAAGTCTGGGATTTCTGGAGAGGCACTCTGCGCCGTGTGTCTGAAGGCCATGTTCGGCCACAAAAGGAACGAATTAATGGAGTCATGATCAATGGAGATAGACACAAATGGATTTGCTTGTGCAGACACACACATGCATATATGCAAATTAACTTTTGGAAATAAGGTTTAATTTATTCTCCTGAGAATAAAAAGATTTGTCCCGTGTTCCAGATATGTGTACACGTGTATTTGTGTTTGTGTGAGCAAGTGTGTAGAGGTGGCTTGTGAGTTGTTACAGAGCTGGGTCTGTATTTGTTAACAGAGAATGAAACAGGGAAACGCATGTGTGTGTGTGTGTGTGTGTGTGTGTGTGTGTGTGTGTGTGTGTGTGTGTGTGTGTGTGTGTGTGTGTGTGTGTGTGTGTTACAGAAACCGAAAGCTTTCTTCACAACTGGATTAAGTGGAAACAAAAGTGCTCCTAAACACGTAGAGAAATTGAGTTGGCTCATAAAAGAAGCATCCACTCCTGGTCCCTGAAGGAACTTGAATTTCAAGTCATTGATACATTATGAAGCAGTAAGTGGTTTTACTCTTCCTCAAACCGGCAAACAAACACATAAAATCGATTTAAAAGGTTTGCACACCCCAGTAAAATGCCATATTTTTGTGAAGCAAAAAAATTTGACCTATGTTAAATAATTTCGGAACTTTTGACCTTTGATTGAACCTGTAAACTGTACAACTCAATTGAAAAACACAGAAAAATGATTTATGCTTGAAAAATAAACACATACAATGGTTTCATACATGTGCCCACCATAAGTCGGGATGTGGCTGTGTCCAGAGTTACCCACCACATTCAAACTCATGGTAAATATTAATCAGTGCGTCATTGCCATCATTTAAAGTGCCTTTGATTTACCCATAAATCAAAGGCTTGATTTATGATGCAACTACAACACTGCACATTACCAAGAGAACACCGTCCCCACATTAAAGCACGGTGGTGGCAACAACTTGTTTTGGTGTTGCTTTTTCTTCAGATAGAACTGGGGCCTGAGTCAATGTGAAGGGAGTTATGCAATGCTCAAAATACTAGTGGACGTTCACACAAAACCTTCAAGATTCTACACGAAAGCTGAAGATGTAGAGGAACTTCAGTTCTCTGCATGACAGCAATCCAAAGCATACATTTAAATCCACAAAAGAATGTCTTCGCCAGAATGATATTAAAGTTTATAAAATTCCCAGATATGAATCAGACCGAAAATCTGTGGGGTGATCTGGAAATGGCTGTCCTCTTGGAAGATGCCGTCACAATCTGACAGATTTGGAGCATTTTGTGCAAACAGGACTGGATAAATATGGGCAGGTCAAGTTGTCTCCTACCCAAAGAGACTGAGTGCTGTAATAAATTCAAAATGTACCTATATATGCTAAATTACTTATTTTTATTAATTATGTTTGTTTTCAAATAAGTTGTGCAAGTTATAAGTCATAACAAAGGCGGAAAAAGTTCTAAAATAATTCATCTTGGTCTGATTTTTTCACATCCCATGCACCTGACAGTTTTACAGGGATGTGTAGACTTTTTATGTCTACTGTATGCATATGGCCCACCATTTACATGCAATACCCAATATGCTGCCTCTAAATATCAGAGCAGACAAAACGTCAGCCATTTCTTTGTCCTTTTTTAGCTTATTTGGCACATCTAAAGAAGGCTTCTCTGAAAGCTAAGTGTGTGTTGTAGCAGAGAACAATCATTTAATTCAGTGATTTCATGTTTAAATTGAGATTCATGTGTGGGTACTTTTGAATCTGCTTGGCGTGGCAATTTTTTTATGCATCACATGCTTTTCATATAAAGTTTGCCTCCCTTACCTGGCATGCATGAGTGAAGCTACAGATGCAGTTTATGTTTATGGTTGTTGATGTTTGACTTGTGAGTGTGTTGCTAAATAAAATCATCATGAAGGACCCTGAAAACTGCATTGTTCTGGTCACACTGAAAGACACTGCTTAGACAAAAAACTGTAGACAGAAAGACACTGCTTTAAGGCATGTCTCCGGAGTTGCGTAGCAACAACTAACAAAAGATTTTAGCATGTGTCAAACACTTTTATTATTACATCATAACTCCTCCTCAAAGCTGGCATAAAACAGAGGGCCAGCACTCCACTCGTTCATAGGAAGGTCACACTCTATTCTGTTAAGTGTGAGCTAAATCTGAAGTGTTGCTGATGAGTTTTATGTGTGATTTTATAAAAGCAAAAAGTAATTCCTGAGCAACTGGTGAAACTGTTGATCAATGATTATTGAATCTTTTTTTTTTACTGGGATTTGCTCCACATGGGGAAACATTGACCATGTAGCACAATTGGTTTTATTAAATAAATGGTATGACATAACCAGTATTTCAGGCAGCAGACTGGACATACCATGACAATAATCAATAGAGACAGAATTGGGAAAACTAAAGGGTTAGTGGGGACTATTGAAACCAGAACAACTGTGACAAACAAGACAAAATCAGAATCAGCTTTATTGCCAAGTTCATACATACAAAGAAGGAATTTGACTCCGGTACACTTTGCTCTGTGGGTTTTTTTTCTTTTTCTTTCTTTTTTTTTTTTTAAATGCGTTATAAGATATATTTATGCATATATCTTTATGTCCTTAAATACATATATACAAATATACACATATACAAAGGTGCATTTTCAACTTCAGTGTGCAGTTTTTTGGTACTCTATCTAAATAAATAGCTGCTGTTTGACAATAATCTAAATAATCATAATAATATTATTACTTTGTAGTGTTACTAATAATGCAAAGAAAAGTAAACATTTTTAAAAGAATAAAAAGCAAGACACAAAGGAGCAAATGTCTCTACCCCTCTCAAAACTATATACATAGCAAAATTTAAAGAGAATTTCCAAAAAGCTATTTGATTATTTTTTGTTCATGTAACTGTGTTTTTTCACCAACGTCCATGCATATATGTTGTGCACATATGCATGTGTGCGTTTCTGTATCTGTTTCTGTGTAAATGTGCACATGAGGTCAGTAGTCTCCAACATGTTCTTCAGAGACAGAATAACCCACAAGCACATGTTTTTCCTGCAAAGGTGCAACAGTGTGGCAGTTCATAATCCCACATTTTTGTCAGTGTTCTTTTGGAAACTCCTCCTGAATATTCTAAGCTGGCAGTCCAGTAACTTTCAGAATCAGAATCAGCTTTATTGCCAAGTTCGTGCATACAAACAAGGAATTTGACTCCGGTACACTTTGCTCTTTTGTTCTGTTTTTGCATTACAGAATATACAAATTTACAATTTACAATGTA
>JAHUTJ010001748.1:0-16768 GCA_036250325.1 Characodon lateralis
AGCTCGTCTCACACCTTTCTATTTTGTCCTAATACCATCGCCTTACTGGGCTGGTATTCACAGGACAACCCTTAACAGACCGAAATATTATTTGATAAAATATTAAAGTATTAATATTAAATAATATTTTCAGATTCATAGTCACAACAGAAAAATTGAAAAAAGAAAGAAAATAGCTACAAGAATTATACAGGAGGGGATGAAACAATTAGCACCATCAGACAGTTCAAGATAAAAGATGCAGAAAGACTCAATATTTCCCCTGTTTATCCAAGTACTGGCTTGTAATCAAATGCCCTTCGCTCCCTCTCATCTCATCTTCACAGCATTTTGCAATCAGGGCCGGCCTCTTGGAGACGTCATCGGTGCCGATGTGAACCTGAAGGGCGGCGTGACAAAGCAGCTCAATGACAGCGGTGCTGGTTATACATCAGTCAGATAATTAACACAAGTCTTATTTATCTGTCTTTCATTTCATGGTTGAGACTAAATCCTGCTGATGTACAGAAATAGTGTCTTGTTTTGCAAGTTTATCTGGATCAGATGTGAGCCTAAAACTATTTAGGTGGGCAAAATGTAATTCTGCACCTTCACAAGGTGATCTTGTCATTATGAAAAATCTACAGAAAAATCTAGGTAGGTGCAGCTTTAGCAGAAGAGCGGTTGAGTAGGTGGTGGCATTCTTTATCACTCTAGTGGATGCAGTAATAAAAAGCACCATTAGAGGTCTGTAAAATGCCTTTTTTTAATTTTATTTCACCTCCAAGGAAGTTATGTTTTCAGTTCAGCCTGTTTGTGCATAAGCAACTTTACAAAAAAAAATTACAGATTAATTCTTATGGATTTTTTACCAGTTGGGTCTTAGCCCTAGGAGAAATAAATTTTTTTAAGGGATACTTAAGCATTGTGGGATAGGGTCCATTTTTAACATTTTTGTATCTAACTCCACAAGAACAAGGCACAAAAGTTAGAAAAAAGTAAGGTAAACAAATCATATGTTCTATTACATTGCAAAGTTTCTTGATGATTGCACAATTCTGGATCTGGGGCCTCATGTACAAAAAAGGGTGCAGCTTTCATACTAAAAGTATGCGGTAGGGAGAAATTTTGTAACTTCACACATCCCAATTTGTGGTGGATTTGGCATAGCTGCACATGGCACTTGAACCGCCCAGTCCACGCCCCTAAATACATATGCAAAGTGGTATAAATAGCCAGAGGTTATCCATCACGTGTCCAAATAACCATGGCAACGGTGCTGTGACAGTCAAAGATTGGTTCCTGTCGGCGGAAAAACGAGAGACTGTGCCTACAAACCATGAGGGATGTTTCTAGTGAATTAAAGAGAACCAACAACTTTTTGAATGAGATCAGCGGTTTAAACCTGACTTGAAATAAAAAGGTTGTCAGCTCGAACCCGTTTAGTTCTATAACATCTGCATCAAATCCATACAGCACTCTAGCTGCTGCTCTAAGCTAATTACAGCTGAATGCTGTTCATTATAATGACGTGAATATTCCTCCCATATTTCTATTTGGAAGACAGTCACCACAACACACTAAGTGAAGTACTTTGAATCTTTAAAAAACATTCAGGATGCCACATAAAAAAATAGAAAATCACCTAGAAGCCAGCCGTCGCACAGTCTGCTTGAGGTTTGTTCCCAACACTTATAATTAGTATAGAAAAAGGGAATCATCAGCTGAGGAGGCCAAAGTGCCATTGCATTAGTAAGACACATTAGCAAATCATAAATAGGGCCCTTATAGCAATATGAGCGCAGTCCATAGCTCTGATTACTTTCAGAAATCAGCTCCACACTGCAAATGAGAGCCACAGTTTAGGGTAACTTCTTATAGATGAGCAACATATGGATGAGTCCGTCCCATATGGCTGGCATTGCCCGGCTCAGGGATGACAGTTAAAAACCCGACCTGTCAGTCAGCTCACTCTGAGAAGCTCCGGTTGAAAGGACTGCAGGATAGTGAGAACTGACATCGGAGATGCATGGTTCCTCCTGGTTTTCTTCTGTAACACGGAGGCAGCTCCATGCAGAACTCCAAAATACTTGCCCTGGGCAATCTAAAGTGGCTAATAAGCCCTACATCAATATGTGCCAGCAGGTCAATAAGATCTCTGAAAAAAACGCTCCCTCTGACATCTTCCATTGGCAATGTCCTCCAGCTATGCCAAAGCTGCCATCGTTTCACTATTATGCACAACAATACGCCACTATTTACGGAGATGTGTGGTTGTTTAAACCTTGTCCACCTATGAATCATCACACCTGACTTATTTGAAATTAATCTGCTGATCCAACACTGTTTTCTTTTTCTAGTCGGAATGAAAGTGCCCCTTAGATGGCACAGACCGATGCACAATTACACCCACAGGTGACAAAAAAAGAGGAAGTTTTAGAGTTTACATCAGAATGAAGTTGTTTCCATTATTTTCTGAGTTGTGTTATGTTACTATATGAGGCTAAATGTGATTCAGTTTGATCGCTCTGGTATATAGGGCCAATAGAAAATTTCTTATTGTGGAGATGTACAACTAACACCAAAATGTAGCTAAATCTCTACTGGTTCGGTAAGGTGCAAACAGATTTGTAACTTTTGAACTAAGAGTAATATAAACGTGAATCCAAGTGCTAAAGGTACGTCTCATGGGCAAACAAATCAAAGATAAAAACGCAGAAAAGCGTAGAATTTAAGCTGTTTTGTTTTTTCACTGAATTAAAGCAGCTCATTTTGCCAAGAAAGAATCTATGGTGTCAGTGACCCTACGTTGGGTGCCGGAGGTGTGCAGTCTCTGACTGTCTTGTTTGTGCATGTTTTTCAATATAGTTGCATATAGGTATTTTATTTAGTTTTTGTATATAGTTATTGCATTGTGTAAATGTGTCTTATGTATAGAGTTATTATGTGCAAACAGTGTAGTTATTAAAATCTGATGATCATTGCATTTATAATTTAATACTATTAGTATTAATTATTCACTTATTTACACAGGATTTGTATTCTGTGGTATGGGTATTTATATCGTTTTTCAGATTTTTTGTATTTATTTCTTTGTTTTTTAATTTGTTAAGCTCGTAAATTGAGTGACATGTTATCTTATAAATTAAAGACAGTGATAAAAACAATATCATTTGATATCATTTGTAAGCGTATGTAAATCAAGGATCTAGGGGGGCGCCATATACAATCTCACCTAGGGAGCCACATTGGCTAGGGCCGGGTCTACCCGCAACTGAAGCACAGCTTTTATTTTAAATTATTTCAGATTTTTGCTTTCAGAAACACAAGATTTTCTCTAAGGTCATACTTATTTTATCTGGGGTATAAATATTATCACATTCAAAATGGGTAAGAAAAAAAATAGCCCCAATCCTAAACTCAAAAAATTCAATCTCTCTGCAATCAACAAAATGCACCATACTAAAATAATGTTAGATTGTGCCAAACACAACATTCTTCAGCAAAGAAGTTGCTACAGAATAAGGAATGCTCAAAGTTAGTTTTCCGGATCAGTGAAATGTTTAAAACTGTAGTAGGAGGATGCACACAAGAGTTTGTCCTGCCCCCACTCATATTCAAAAATAATGAAAAAAGAAGTCAAATGTAAAAATCCCAGAAGTTCATTTTCATAAATAAATTAATCACTTATGCTGCTGCAATAAAAGATACATTTATTTTAAGATTTTTTCAAACATCTTAATTAGGAGGTGCAATAATTGCTGTTTGTGTACAAATAAGGAAGAAAAACAGAGATTTTTACGTGTCAGTACGAGAATATAAATAACAAAAGATTTGAAAAGTTCTGACCTAAAAGAGAGAACACACTGTCTGACGTGACCGTTTATAACACTGGTAACAATATATAAATAAAGCTTGTTTCTTAGTTTAAAAGGCATAAACCGATTAATTAAATCCATTAAGGCAATTAATATGAATTGACACAATTAACTCTATTAATCACTTTCCTAATTATGCAGTAAGTGTGAAAACCATTTAGAAAGCTCCTTTAAACAGGAATCCAACCTTTATTTATATAGAACCAAAACTTTTACAAAATAAACTGTTAAGTTGTCTGTTGTAGGAAAATCTGTCTACAAACTTAAATAGTAAATGAATCTTCGTAAGACCTGCTGAGCCCTGTGTTGAGATGCTGTGCGCTGCCCGCTCAGCCCACATTGATTTCTGCCACACTAAGCCCAAAGAGTTCCACACAGCACAGCTATATACCTGCCTGGGGAAATCTAAACACTATCCCCCAGAATGTTTTATCGAAGCAGAGATAACCTCAGCAGAGAACTCTCTGGGAAAATGGAGATACGTCACCCCCTAGTGCTGACAGCAGATTACCTGGCATTGGCGATACTGAGCAGCAGTTTGGAGGTTTGTTCTGAAAGATCCGAAGGCACCAGGACCTCCACTGGGTTTATCTTCAGGATACGGCTCTCCAGCTCAGAACGAGACGGGCCATCAGGGAAACAGTCCAGAAACACGTCTCCGGTGCTGGGCTGAACCGCCTGCATGCAAAAGATAACAGCAGAGAAATTAAAATAGGAGAAAACAAAGGCATACAGAGTGGACAGAGAGTTTGCTAATGTACTACAGCTGCCATGTTTCTGACACATTGCTGACTTTATAAAAAAAAATTATTTTTAATCTTGTATTAAAATGCTTCTGCTCAATGTTTAGAATCAGTAATGAATAAATTCATTGTTCTGACATTTATTTTTAGTAACTGAAGAGTAACTGAATTCAGTGCATTATAATACAAATCGATGCCTTAATCCAAACGTATAGCGCACTCCACAGACAGAGTCAGAGTCAGATTGCCTCGTTTGGTAAAGATATGAGAAACAGTCCTATAATACATATTTGTTGTGGAGACTTGGTGACCCCAAGCTGTCACGCTTCAGTGCAGTTCTCCAGGAGTGAGCTTCGGAGATCGCTTACCTCCTGCTTTCTTTCTTTTTTTTTGTCGTCTGTTTAATGCTGCATTTTTTTTTTTATTGTTTTGTATTTTGTTGTACACTATAGCTGTTTCATGTGTTTTGTAATTTTGCTGACTGTGGATATGGGCTGGAAGAAAATAACCTCCCTGTCACATCATCTTTATACCACAGGAGGTTATGGATTATTTATTAAAAGTTACTAGACACTATAATCAACTTAAACCTCCTGAGAAATAAATATTTCAACAATTTTATTTATACATCTGCATTTTCAGAACAAGAGGTATGAGCCCATGAACTCAGCATAATATGGAATTTCACCATGGCCATATATTTTAATTCATCTACAAATTTGCTCAGATATTTCACTACTTTTGCACAACTGCATCCAATATAATTTGTACACCATGTTTTTTAATGAGAAAGCCTTAAAGACTGTTGCCAAAATTCTTTATTTTGTATTTGCTCTTAATTTTCTTTTACCCTTTACCCTAGCCTTAAACAATTTGTGCTCAAGGAAGTTAAGAGTGTGCTGAACATTTTGATATGCAACACATGGGCATGGTAGTAAACACAAGTGCTTGATAAAAGCCTACCAATGAAGTACAAATATGGAAAATAGCTTTAGTACCCAGGGATTCTTCACAATAATCCCACTTCTGTGATCATAAAATTAATCAAAAACATTATCCAAGTTTCAAAAAATATAAAGTCAAATCTATTATTCACAAATGTTAGAAAACAGATTTAACTTAACATGAACGTAATATAGATTTTATCTATTTTATCTCACAGTTTGCAAATCATAAATCTGTGCATGTATGTTTGATTATTTTTATTATTTGTATCCAAATGTCAATAATATCTGCCAACAAAGACTTTAATATGAAATATTAGCATTAATGTCTTCACATAAGTTTAATTTGGTAAATAATATCCTTTGTATTATGTAAGCTTTATTTTAAAAAGTAACAAAAAGGATCAACCTGAATTCTTAAAAGTATATTATTTTTTATTCAGCCTGTCTCACTTCCACAGCAGAGGAGGCGTGATAGTTTTTAATGGCATCAGGCTTTAGACTACTTAGTTGGAAATATTGGGCTTTCAACATTAACTAGTCAGACACTCTCAGCTGCAGTTATTTTGATCCCAAAATAACTGCAGCTCTTCACTTTTGTTTATCTGTTTCAGATACACAGTAACAGTGAAACAAACTATTTCCGTCCAGAAATATTTAAATTTCCAAATAAATTTAGTATCGGCAGCCTTAAACTTGTTGGACTGCATACCAAGATGTTAAGTTCAGCTGTAGTTTTGTCGTAGTTTATGTTTAGCAGACTCACCACCACCCCCATGGAGAGATGCTTCTTCAGTTTGTCCCAGCTCTCGCTGATGCACAGCAGGAAGCTGTCAGGAGGGTCTGACACTACATCAGCACAGCCCCCCTCCTCAAAGTCTGCCACTCTGCAGACCGGGTTTACATCTGGAAATAATACTTCATCAAGGACATCGACAAGACATGCAGGGATAAAAAGCTATTTTAGGGACACATAGACAGAAAATGCCTGTAAGGATACCCTCTCCCACCAGAGTAGATTTGGTGTATAAGGCACTGAGCTGACGGCTGAACAGCGCGTTTCTGTTAGACCCTGAGGCCTTTAGCGCAGACGTTTCTGTCTGCTTCACAACACCGACCTAAAAATGACAAACAGAAGTGATGAGACAATATGTCTCTGCTACCAGCATGGACTGGGGAGGAGAAACAGAATATAACAACTATCTGATACCTTGTGTCCGTGAGACACCAGGCGCCTGACATGAACAAACAGGCGGTGAGTGGGGATGCTGCATGTCATGAAGTTATGATCCAGGTGGCAAGTTATATTCAGGTTTTTTGCAGCAATCTGTTGACATACAAAAGTTTCTAAATGATTATTTGGCCTAAATCTGGAGCAAATATATGTTCTGTCCTCCTCCAGTGTTAGGACATGAGCTGTGTGTAATTTAAGTAATAATTGTCTTTGCAAAGTAGTTGAAATACTGGAGCAATGATTATATCTGGTCATTTATGCATGTTCGACATGTAGCAGTTCCCACCTCTGCATCCTCTCCAAAGAACCTGTATTTGTAGCCGCACTCCACCGCCAGCAGAGCATCCCTATGCTGCTGTTTCAGCTCCATGACCTGGTGCTCCAGGGGGGTGTACATGCTTCTGGAGCGTCTGCAGGTGGCGCTGGAGTCTGATGGAGGACTCACTTCTGCAGCCTTGCCTCCTCCTCGTCTTCCTCCTGTCTTTGTAAACTTAGACAAGCACAATCCCTGGAAGAGAAGAAAAAAAAAAAACGTTTACTTTTAAAAGCAGATCATATTCCCCAGCTAAATTTCACTGGGCGACAGCTGTTTGAGGTAAATGACTTTAAGCCACCCGCTGATTCACTCAAACTGCTGCTTCAAGTTCCCAATAATAAAATGCTTACAAAAATAAATTGTGCAGTCAAGAAGCACAACATCAGCAGTGCAAAATTCAACACAAAACATTATCCTTTTTTTTTTTCTTCTTTGCTTTGCTTATTGAAAAGAAAACACAATTCATAGATGTATAAATAAAGAAATAAGAAAAAAATAACTATTTAAGACGAGTCATGTTGCATCTCATTAAAAAAAACCCTGAGGGGAAAAAACCTCTTTGTGCAGCGCTTAGGTTCAGTTACAATCTGTAAATGTTCATTAATATGCAGTGTCCCGAAAAATAAATAAAAAAACACCAAAGATACGGTGGCATTTCACAGCAGTTTACCTCTTTAGGCATGAATCAGACTGTGGCAGCAAAATATCCGAGTATGTAAAGAAAGGACTTCAGATCCTCGGAGATAATCAGCTAATCTGAAATTAGCCTGTATATATTTATACAGTTTTTCAACAAAGGTGACCCCTTCAAAAAATTACCTCTTCAGACAAAGCAACAAGAAAACAAGGTTGTCCTAAAACATACTATGTAAAGTAACGAATAGTATTCAATGGTCATTACTATTTCGAGCATTGACTAATATCACAAAGTAGCCTTTGTTATTCAATATCTATAGTCTGGTATATTGCAACAGTGAAGAACACGGCCTGCATATGAAAAACATATTCAGCCTGTTGGATGGAGGCTCGCGGCATCAGATGTCGGCACAAAGTTGGAGAAATATTGATAATTGCTTGACAGTGCAGCTCTAGCTTTACTTGTCCCCATCTGAAAGACTAAGAGGCCGGCTCATTGATACAGTCAGTGTAGGATAATTTATGTCTATCTTCAAGGCTTAAACTACCAACCTTTGAGGTCTTAACACAATCTAATGTCCGTTTTACATAGAGGAGAATCTTCATTTGCACCTGATTAGTAGCCGCTAGTTCTGGATCCTCTTCTTCATTATTGTCCTGTGCTTCATCCTCCCGTTCCTCCTCTGTCTGTGGCAGTGTGTTGTTAATTTGCTGATGCGAATCCCCAAAAATAGGTAAAACAGTGCTTCTCATATCAGAGCTTTTACTGGTATGGTCATTTGCCTTTGTTTCGTCGTGGATGGGCCGGACAAAGGGCTCAGACATGCAGGAGAAACTTTTCAGCTTCTCCAACGTAGAGGAGCAAGGGCCACCTCCTCCGCGGTTCAATGTTGCCATTGCCTCTGAGGAGAGGAAACGAATGAAGATTATTTAAGATTCAAACAGGACAAAGCTTTGCATTTTTAAAGGAAATACAAATGAGGTGCATCCATGCTCACCTTTAATGCTCTGAGAAGGTGCAGGTTCACACTCTAGATCTTCTACCTGCTGCTCCTTCACAGCCAGTTTGGCTCGTTTGGATGGCAACCCATCCTCACCAGAAGACAGTTTCAGCTAAAGCAGAGAACCAGTGGAGGCTCAATAATTACAGGTGCAATAAATTAGAATATCTTTGAAAAGTTCATTTATTTTATTATTTTATTCAAAACATGAAACTCGTATAGCTTATTCTCTTTGGGATTCAGGTCAGGACAGTTTGCTGGTCAACCAAGCAGTTACACCACGGTCATTAAAGCAGGTACTGGCCCTTTGGCAGTGTGGGCAGGTACCAAGTCCTACTGGGAAATGTAATCAGCATCTCCTTAAAGCTTGTCAAAAAAAAAAGAAGTATGAAGTGCTCTAAAATTTGTTTTAAATTTTTGATTTGAAGTTTGCCTTGATAAAACATAGTGGACCAACACCAGCAGATGGCATGGCTCCCTAAATCTTTACTGACTGTGGAAACTTTATACTGGACCTCAAGCAATGTCTGTGCCTCTCCACCCTTCCTCCAGACTCTGAGAACTTGATATCCAAATTAAATACAAAATAAGATCTGAAAAGAGGACTTTAAACCAGTGTCCAACTGTCCTGTCATTTTCTCATTAGCTCAGAAAAGATGCTACTTTCATTGTCTCTACTTTAAGTGGCTTAAAACTAGCAATGTGACAACTGTAGCGTGATGGCTCTTGAATCTCTGACTACAACTGCACACTTTGTGAATCCCCCCTAAACTTTTCCGTGGGCTTTAATTAAAAATGTTTTTTAAAAAAAACGTTTTCTGTCACATTTTTTCCTTCCTCCCAATTTTCCATTAATATACCAGGAAACAGCAGCATTTCAACATCTGGTTTCTCTAGCTGTGCCTATGACCCTTTGTGGCACACAATCATTATAGAAGATGTCAAAGACTGTATGCTGTCAGGTCAGACGTTTTGCCAATGATTGTGTGATCACAACATAACCATTAAATAACATTTGTGGTTTAAAAATCCTTAACTGCTCCTTATGTCATATTCTATTTTCTGAGAAACTCAGTTCTGGGGTAGTTACATTAAGCAAACCATAGCTAACATGTTGGAGATGTAATAAATTAAGCAGACTTCACCTTTCCTCTCGGTAGCTGGTGCTCAGTAGGATTAGGTTTAATCCCACACTGAGGACTGCTGCTGCTGCTCAGCCCTCCAAAGTATCTGCTGATGGAGGTCTGAGTCGTGCAGGGCTTTTTCACAAACTTCGGCATGTTTACATTTTTTTCTTAACCAGACACATTATAAAAAACCCGGATAAACAGCAGTCCGAAATGAAATTAGTAGCCGAAGCAGCCCCAACTTTTCAAAACATAGCGGCGCAGGAGCTGACATCACGCAGGCGCGTAAAATGACGCTCCTGAGCCATTGTCAAGTGAACGAGTGTGAAAGTATTTCCGGTTTCGTCCTTTAGAAATAAGTCGTCCTTTTCATTATTATGTCTAAATGACGTGCATTCAAGTAATAGATAACTCCTTATGGATTAGCAAGGTTGAAATTTTGTTTGAAGCGATTGGCCATCTAATGTGAACACATTACACTTTTATTTTGAAATGTATTTGTGTTTTTTCTTTATTATTAAAAAAAGCTTTTTCACAGTATTTCGGATTTTACAAAGCAAAAATACAGGGTTTAAAAGTTCCAAAGCGGTGGTTGGGAACCCAGTGAGGGTTTTGAAACACCACATTTGCAATATATTTTGTTATGAATAAAAACAGCAATGTTTTCACATGATAATTATGTTGCACTACAAATAAAAAGTAATGAATATACATATGAAATGTAGTGTGTAAGACTATACATGCCCCAAAAGGGAAACTGAATTGTCACAGCAGCAGGACACAGTAAAAGGCTCACATCTAGGAAGATATTTCAATTAAAATTATTCAAATTAAACAGTGCAAACAAAGCAACAACAAATTAAATGCAAAATGTAAAAAATAATGCCAAATGTAAAATAAAGTTGCAACAAATATGTACATTTTATACATAGAAAGAAGAGATATAAATGAGGTGAAACATATGTATTGGAAGTATTATTGATGAAGAAAGGAAGGACTTTCTGAAGCTTTCCTTTCTGCATTGTGGCAGCTGCTGCCTGCTGCTGAAGGAGCTGCTCAGAGCACCCACAGTGTCCTAGAGGGTGTGAGAGGTGGGCATGATGGATGTCAGATTGGCCAACATCCTCTGCTCCCCACCTCCACTGTGGAGTCCAAGGGACAGACCAAAACTGAACTGGCCTCTACTTCTGTCCTGCTCTGTGCAGGCGCTCCCCCAGCAGACCACAGCGTAGAATACTGCAGAAGCTACCACAGTGTCGTGGAACATCCTCAGCTGAGCCCTGCATACAGTAAAGGGCCTGAATTTCCACAAAAGGTAGAGGCTCCTCCGGCTCTTCTTGTACAAGGTGTTAGTGTGTGGGGACCACTCCATTTTATTATTTAGGTAAACACTCAGGTATTTATACTCCACCACAGTATTAATGTATATGCTGTGGATGTTCATTGGTCAGAGGTATCCTTCCTGTGGATGTGCACATCACCATCAAGACTTGTTGATGGTGATGTGCAGATGGTTCCGTGCCTACCAGCCAAAAAAAATACAGATCGTTGCCCTCCGACAACACAATGGCTGTCTTGTCAGAAAACGTCTGGAGGTGACGAATGGCAGTGTTGTGTCTGCGGTCCGAGGTGTAGAGGAATGGCAAAAGGACAGTTCCCTGAGGAGCCACAGTGAGACAGACTTCCGCTCCCGCGTCCTGCCGCTTCTCCCTCAGCAGTGTAGGCTGGATGGTGTTGAAAGAACTAGAGATGTCAAAAAACATGAGCTTCACAGTTTTCCCAGTATGGATCAAGTGTGAAAGGGCCAGTTGAAGCGTCAAGATGACAGGGTCTTCCACCCCTATCTCTTGACAATATGAGAACTGAAGGGAGTCCAATTCAGAGCTCGTCAGGGCCCGTAAATGTTTAAGTGCAATCCTCCTCATCATCTTCATTATGTGCGAGGAGAGGGCGACTGGCCTGAAGTGGTTTGGTTCCCTCTGTGTGGAACCAAGCAGGAGGTCTTCCACAGGGCAGACAGCGTCTCCAGACATAGTCTTAGGTTAAAGATGTACTGTAGGACATCGGCAAGTTGTTCCGCACAGTACCTGAGCAGTCTTGGGCTGATACAGTAGGGGCCAGCCGCCTTACAAGTCTTGGTCTTTCTCAACTCTCTCTTAACCTGTTCAGATGTGATGAGGAATGTTGGAATGGAGAAGGTTGAGGCCCCCTGAGAAGCGAGGGGGTTGGGGAAAGGCGCAGCTGAATGTGTCAGGACACAGGAGAAAGAGGTGGTGTGTAGCAGCAGGCCTGTGTTTTTGGGGTGACTGGAAGGAAGTGGCAGGTGCAGGGTCAAATCTTTTAAAGATCAGTTTTTCTGTGTTTTGTTGTGGCAGGAAATTGTTTATTTTGGCAATGTTTGTAAAATGATCCTAAGCTATTTGGTAACAAACTTTTTGTTGTTGTTAAAATGTGGTCCAAGTCTATAACAATATCAAGGTTTTTTTTTTTCGCATCCTCTGTGGTCTTTAGCCCCATTGAGTCTAGTTGGGTCCCTTTCTGCCAACCGTCCTACTATGAAAAAATGGACAATTCCAAACTTTACTTACCAAGCAACCAAGTTGTAAGACAAGGCTTTTATTTCCATGGTGACTAATGTCCCAGATTGTGACACATCCTTTTCCTCCTGTGTAAAAAAGACTTTACTGATTTTGAGCACACCATCTCACCTTGGTTCAATGTATTAATCTGGTGGAGAGATGAGGGATTCCTGGTCTAACCAAAGCATCTGGGGAGAAAGAAACTGGCTGCATCTGTCTATCTGCAACAACATGAAATAAATCTGCACTGAATGCACAAAAAGTAAGGAGAGAAAATTACATAAAACCATGGAAGCAAAACATAGAAAATATGTAGGAATAATATGCTAATCTCTGCAAATGTCTAAACTAAAATGCTTTTTTTGAAATAAGATTTATTTTTTCCTGCATTAGAAGAAATAAAATCATTCTTTCCACCACAAATTAATGTAAGACTAGGGGTCACTTAGGGTACTTGCAGGTGAGCATGAGGATCAACCCCAACCTGTATGTAAACAACAAATGTTACTTCTGGACACATGCATGTGAAGGAGCAGAGTTGCACTGAAGACATAGAGCTGCTAAATGTTAGCATTCATTCGGCCATACTGCCTTCCCCAGGAGTAACAAACACGCAAATCACACACTTATCTAGCTGCTTAGTACACATCCTAAGTAAAGTGTTGGCCAGACACAGCTGTGTCTCACAGTGTAATGAACACTAAGCAAATACACCCAGGAGTGATTGGCTGATTTTGTACAAAGACCAGAGGAATGGTGCTCTGTATCTGTCAACTTTTTACACAGTTTGAAATATAACTTGCTCAGAAATAGTCAATAAAGCTAATAGTATTTTTTTGCTTCTTGTTGAAATAATGCTCAACCTCAAGGCAAATTTGTTCAAGTAATACTACAAATACAGCTAAAGAAGTAAAATAAATAAGGAATTCCCTAAAGGCTCGAATCAATCTCATCTGTGTTTAATTAAGATGTGACAAGTGATTTTAATCCTTATGTCTAGAAATGCGAATGATTGAACTACTGTCAAAAGCTACACTAGGCATACCAACATCAGCTGAGTCAGAGAAACGTTGGAATCCAAAACCTTGTAGGCACCCATAAAAACATACTGAATACTTCCTGAAAGCTGCACCCCATAATAAAAGAAAGTTGAAAGGACTCAAGCAAAAGTGTTTGGTAGTGCATTAAGAAAATCCTTGGTTTAAACCCCGATGGACTGGCAACCTGTCCACCTTTTGCCAAATTACTGATGGATGGATGGATGGATGGATGGATGGATGGATGGATGGATGGATGGATGGATGGATGGATGGATGGATGGATGGATGGATGGATGCTACAGTGTGTTGGGGAGACAGTCTAAAAGAAAAGAACAGCAAGCGTCTCGTTAAACTAGTGAAAAAAATCTGATCAATGCTTGGCAATGGGCTACAGTCATTACAAAGTTAGATTTAAATACTATATCACGATAAAAGCATATAATATTCATTACACTTTAATATATAAATCTTTAGAGGTGTAAGAGGCCGTTGTTGTTTTTTTACTGTGGCTGTGTACATAAAATAACAGCATATAAATAATTCATAATAATACTCTTATAACCTATGAAATTCTAAATTGAAACCTTTCTTCATCATTTTTACTTAACTTTTAGTTGGATCAAAGTCTGCTTTTCCCTGATTTATCAATTATTTTTAAATCCTCTACATCTTGCCTTGCTAATTCTTTTACAAAATACTTGACCATATATGTTTTTGTTATATTCTGCCAGTGTCTGGGTTTTTGTGTTTGTGATTTTGTTCTTTTCACCTGGTCTGGTCCTTAGTTTACCCTCTGTTCTGTGTTCAACGTGCTAATTGGTCTCACTCCCTCTGCTTGCTGCAGTCTGGCCCACACCTGTTCCTTGTTCCCCATGATTACTCAGTGTCTTGGTTCATTGGTTCTCCCTGTACTCTCGTTTGTATGTAAGCTTTTAGTTCTCATTGTTCCCACCTGGTTCCTACAGTTATGTACGGTTAGTACCGTGATGTCCTGTTGTGTACTCCCCTGTCTGGTTGTTACTCTGTGTCCTCATCTGGTTCTGACATACTCCTGGTTTCCTGCCTGGTCTTGTAAGTAAGGATAATTAAAACCATCTTACCTTCATTCACTGTATTCCTGGAATGCCTCCACTTCTGGTTCTGGTTCCGGAGGAGTTCAAGTACGAGTTACCTCCACTTCCTGTTCCTGTCCCGGAGGAGCTCAATGACGAGCTGCCTCCACTCCTAATTCCTGTTCCCAAGGGGTTCGAGGACGACCGCCTCTCCTTTCTGTTCCAGAGGGGTTTGAGGACGAACTGCCTTCATGCCTTCAGTTCCAGTTCCTGAGTTCCGTGAGGGGTGCGAGGATTCACTGCCTCCATCTGCTGAGCCTCAGCGGCTCCGCTGCAGATCTCCACAGCCTCATTGAGGGTTCCAGCGGTTCCTGCACCGCTCTCCAGGGTCCCAGCGCTTCCTGCACTGCTCCCCTGTGGTTCCGAGTCTAAAGGGCTCCACCACCAGTATCTTAATGGGTGCTTCTGATCCAGCCGCCAGCCTCCAGACAGCGTGCTTCTTTGTTGCTGGCCTCCAGTAAGCCTGCTCCTTCGTGGACACCGTCCTTCTGAACTCTGGGTCTCCCCGAGGCATCCTCCTGAACTTTGGGTTTCCTCGTGACATCCTCCAAGCAGTCCTCCTAAACTCTGAATATTGCTGGGACGTCCTCCCGGCCGTCCTCCTGAACTTTGGCTTTCCTGGGGACGTCCTCCAGGCCGTCCTCCTGAACTCTGGGTCTCGCCGGGACGAGCTAAAAAAATTTTCCTTTTATTGTACCTTCCTATTTGGCTCATCTTTTTTTAGTAATTAATTAGCATTAGCATTAGCATCAAAACTTAATATTTGGTACAGTGACAAGCAGACATTTTTTGCGTGCCAGTTATTACATGCATTTCAAACGTGCTACATATAAACAAAAACAGCACCCTCAATCCATTCCAGATTTGATAAATCGCATTCCGGGTGGTAAGAAAATTCATTTGCAAATCCTTCTCCAATAAATGTGTGCGTGTGGGTAATTATCCTGTGTTTTGCATTTACACATCTCTAAATTACTTGAAAAACCACAGTACCGGTAATATTTACTGTACAAATACGTGCTGCATTAAATAAAGGTGAATTGACTGGCGCTGTATACATTGATCTATGTAAAGTACAGATGATCATTACATTCTACAAAAATTTACTTCTTTTAAACTTTCATCTTCTGTAATACAAATGCTTTCCTCCTTCATAACTAATAGAGCTCAGGTCATAAACTACAGAGGCTTTATATCACGGCCACTACCGTGCTCTATGGAAGTTCCGCAGGGTAGCATACCGGGACAATTGCCTTTTCTAATATATATCAATGATCTTAAAGTATGCTCGTAAAGTATTTAGTCATTCTTTTATGTATGCTGATAATACTGTTCCCTCTGTGTCTGGCTCTAATATTGAATCTATTAACAGTCTATTACATGCAGATTTTCAGCAATTACATTGCTGGTTGCAACATAATCATTTAATGATTAATGTCAAGAAAACTGAATGTATTTCCTTATCTATGATACATTTAGTTATATCAAATCCTATAAAAATTTTTAAATAACCCTCTTTCTATTGTCACTATTTATAAATATCAGAGAATTGTTTTGGACTCTCACTTGACCTTCAGTGACCATGCGCAAGCCATATCTACTAAGCTGAAAGAAAAATTTAATTCCAGAGTTTACATGCTCTTTAATCTTATCTTTTCTTATCATATTCTCACCTTTTTGTTAATCAGCATGCTTCTATCTATCTTTCACTTTGCTGCTGGTCCACCTGAGACAATAAAGGAAATTTCTATTGTATTGTATAGTAGAGTTGCATTTGCATTTGCATCTGCATTTGGGTCATCCCCGAACCTTTACTAGGGGCCATCCGGTCTCTGTACAAGCGGAGCAGGAGTTTGGTTCGCAATGCCGGCACTAAGTCGGATCCGTTCCTGGTGCATGTTGGACTCCGGCAGGGCTGCCCTTGTCACCGGTCCTGTTCATAACTCTTATGGACAGGATTTCTAGGCACAGCCAAGGGCCGGAGGGGGTCTGGTTTGGGGACCAGAGGATTTCGTCTCTTCTTTTTGCAGATGACGTGGTCCTGCTGGCCCCCTCTAGCCAAGACCTACAGCATGCACTTGGGCGGTTCACAGCCGAGTGTGAAGCGGCTGGGCTGAGGATCGGCTCCTCCAAGTCCGAGGCCATGGTTCTCGACCGGAAAAGGGTGGCTTGTCCTCTT
>JAHUTJ010001749.1:0-16760 GCA_036250325.1 Characodon lateralis
TCTGACAAAGCAAATCAGGTTGGATTGTATTAAATGCACTGGAGAAATCAAAGAACATGATCCTCACAGTGCTGCTGGCTTTGTCCAGATGACAGTGGGTTTGTTGAAGCAGGTGTATGATGGCATCAACTCTAACTCTATAGTGATGAGCTAATGCAGGGGACCTTTTATATATCTGTTTGTTTGTTTACTTAGCTTGGCCAACAGGAGTCTCTCTAGGACGTTCATGATGTGGGATATTAGGGCAACAGGACTATTGTCATTGAGGACTGATGAGTTATTCTTGGTACCAGAACAAGGCAGGAGGTCTCCCAAAACACTGGAACCTTCTCCTGTGTCAGGTCAAGGTTGAAGAGGTGCTATGAAATCCCACAGAGCTGCTCTGCACAGCCCTTCAGGACACTAGGGCTGACATGATCTGGACCTACAGCGTTATTCCAGTTCGGTCTCTCCAGCTGCCTCTTCACTTGACTTCTAGAGACAGAAAGGCAGGAGGGGGAGATGAAGCATCTCCTGATTTGGTCGAAGACAAATATGTAGAAGCAGAAGGGTCTTTTTTTCTCGTTAAGCAGGTCCTTCAGGTCACTGGTGATCCGGGGTTTGTTATCAGTGAAGCGTCTCACTGTTCTGATGGGATTGGTTTTATTAACACTTTACATAGTCGGTCCCACACTCAGTCTTTGCATTGATGTCCTCTCCATGTGGCTGGCACGATGCACCACAGTCTGTAGCTGTGTAGCTAAAGTTCTGCAGGGCTTCTTCAGCTTCCTGTGACTATCTTCTCACAGTTCTCTTAACTACAGGTTGCCTCTGAACAATGGGTTGATATACCAAGCATAAGAAAACGTTGCTGTGATGTGATTTACATACATGCGGTCATACATGCAAAAATCATTGCAGCTGCACAGCAACCGATACCAGAATGAACAATCGTCCTAAAAAGCACACATAAAAAAGAATAGTTTTGTTTTTCTTTTTAACCTAAATTTAATCTGGATAAAGTCCCATTGAGATCCAAAACTTCTTTTTCAAGAGAGTCCTGGCCAAGAGGCAGCAACAAGTAAAACACAATTATGTTTGTGTATATTGTTGTTAAAAAGAAGCAGCTATGAAAAAACGGGTACGTGTTATTGAATCGGCTTCAAGAAGTCTTAGTTTGGATTTAATAGCAATCAGTGAAATAAATTCAGTTTCCAGGTCTTCTGTAAGGATGAAAGTAACCGCCAGCCTGCTGCCATCTTCAGCTGTATTATTTAGAGAGGTTCAATCCACCAGGACATGGCAGTCCAACTCAACTGACAGGCTGGGCAGGAGCAAGCATGGCTTCAACAAAGCCATTGTTGAAGGAAAGCCATACAAAGTTCCGCTTGGACTTTGACACAAGCCGTGTTGGAAACACGACATAGTCAAAGATAGCGGTACCAGTATCGTGCTCCGGGAATTCTCATCTTTAGCATTCATGCCATACTTTTAGATTTAATTTAGTAAAAAAGAGCTTAAATCCATGTTTACTTTAACTTCCGCTTCACAATTAAATGCTACTTTGTGTTGGTCTATCACATAAGTCCAAATAAATTACATAGAGTTCTGTGACTGTGTTACAGAAAGTGAAAAAGTTGAAAAGGGCACACATATCTTTGTGAGGTTGTGTTTTTAAATTCTTCCTTCAGCATTGTAAATGGTCTTAACCTTTCACTGCTACCTTGTAGGTGTAGCAGTCTTTGGATATTCTCTCTCCGTCTCCATTGGGGGCATCATGGCATCCCGCTACCTCCACCAGTCCTTATTATACGATGTCCTGCGCTCACCCATGTCCTTCTTTGAAAAAACCCCAAGCGGCAATCTGGTCAACCGCTTTGCCAAGGAGATGGACACCATTGATTCTGTCATCCCCAGCATTATTAAAATGTTCATGGGATCCTTGTTCAACGTGGTGGGTTCTTGTCTCATCATTCTGTTTGCCACACCACTAGTGGCTATCATCATTCCTTTCCTTGGGGTGCTCTACTTTTTTGTGCAGGTCAGTTGAAAATACGTCCTGAGTTTCTGCTCTGTGTGCAGCTCTGACTTGTTTATGGATGTGACTAAAATTGTTGTACATTACATCGGCTGTTTGTGTCCAGAGGTTTTATGTGGCAACTTCTCGCCAGTTGAAGCGCCTCGAGTCGGTCAGTCGTTCACCCATCTACACCCACTTTAACGAAACATTGCTGGGCAACTCTGTCATCCGAGCCTTTGGTGAGCAGCAGCGATTCATCCAGGAGAGTGACCAGCGGGTAGACCACAACCAGAAGGCCTACTACCCCAGTATAGTAGCAAACAGGTTAGGAGCACTGCACTTTTTTTTTTCTGACACACAAAAATTGTCATATTTTCAACAAGATATGCACCAGTAGCGATCTCACATTTTTCTAATGTGGGGTGGTGGGTGAATAAAGTCCTACTAAAACTGCCGGGGACTCGTAAAGCAATTATTGGGATCATAAACATACTGTCTGCCAAATGGGATGATGAGCATGAATATGTTTTTCCTTCTCTGACTGTCTCTCCTGCTGTTGACTGGCAGGAGGGTGCAGAAAGTCTTCTGCACCCAAAGTCATCAAAGAGCCCGGTTCTTGGGAGGAAAGCTCTTTACTTTGTCAGCATGCATGGGTCAGTGTGTCGACGTGACCTGAGTGTTTTGGCATCGATTCTTCCCTGAGGCGCTGTCGGTGGTCACTGTACAAAGCCCCCCATTGAGAAATGAGTAGGTGACCTCCAGTGGAGGGTGGTACTAGAGGCCATAGCCAGAAACAGTTATCTGGCACACTGTACTCCTGGCATACGGGATAGGTGCCCCTTAGGTTCTCAAAAGCCACTGTAGAACATTTGTTTGTAGTGTACATGCTTAGTTGTACTTTTTGCTGTTTTAAAAGCATTGTTTCAGAAATTTTATTTATGATCCCAAACATTCTGTAAAGACGAACATGTGCATGTATTGTTGAATTTTATTTTGGGGGACGCACAGCTGGCAGTGTGGAAAACACGGCAAAGTCACATAGGGGAAGAGGGTTCTGAAGATGTTTTAGTTTTTAATAGATTGATTACAGCTCGGCTAAAAGTTGAGTTTGAGTATTAGACACTTACAGAGAAGTTGGACACTTTTGCAAAAACCTTGGCGGTACAGAGTGGTTTGTATTCAGTTTGTGCAAATTCTTTGTCTCTTCATTTATGAAACAGTTTGTAAGTAGTCCTTCTTGTTTTGAATGAGTGAGTATCCTGTCAGAAAAGATCATTGTAAAACTCAAAACTCTTTCATTTCCCTGCTTCCTTCCTTCCTTGCCTTCTTCCTGCCGTTTCTGGTGTTTTTCAGATTTATATTTGCCTGCCTTATATAGGCCTGCCTCAGGGTTTAAATATCTGCCAAATAAAAGTTTTTAGTTTTGGTATTATTCCAGCCTTCCTGATATCATCTGAAAGTTTTGCACTTTTACAGCCTGAATGAACCACAGACTTGTCTCTGCGTGTTTGTATAAAACACTGTTTCCTTTTCTATAGCTACGTAATCCTTCTGTTGTTCATCTGACTTTATTTTAAACACATGACCGGGTTTTTGTGTTTACAACCTGCAGGTTTCTGTTCAGGGAGCTTAAAATCATCCAACTGTAAAACACCATCCACATAGCTGCATCTTTGGTTTCCTCTCCATTTCAGTAAAAGCTCCTTGTTTGTTTTTGAACTTGTGTTTGTGTAGGTGGCTGGCAATTCGCCTGGAGTTTGTAGGAAACTGCATTGTGTCATTTGCTGCCCTGTTTGCTGTTATAGCCAGAGAAAGCCTCAGCCCAGGCATCATGGGGCTGTCAATATCTTACGCCCTGCAGGTAAACCCAACACTTCTTAACACCAGTGTCAGTGGAGCACTTTTTGCAGAAGTTTTGTAAAATGTTCATGAACCAAATAAGCATTTGGGTCTAACCGTACCTCTGTTTGCTTCGTATGCAGCTGACTGCCTCACTGACGTGGCTGGTGAGAATGTCCTCTGATGTAGAGACGAATATAGTGGCTGTGGAGAAGGTGAAAGAGTACAGCAGCACAGAAAAAGAGGTACACAACACATTCCTTGGACCAAAACCATTTCCAGAACGACTCATAATATTAGAATGTTTGTGAGTTGACTTTATTCCTCTTTATTTTTTGTGATGATGCGGGTTTGACTTGATTTTTGGGTTTAGGTTTTGGTAAGATCAGAGATTAATTGGACGACCTGTTTAAAACAGTGGTCCAACACAGTCCAAAAACAAGAAGGAATATGGAAAAATATGGTTTTATTTTTATAGTGTAAAACAGCAGTGACAAAGGTATATTTGATTAATATTTTTAGCCATCAGATTTTTTATATTTCTGACTTGAAACCAACAAACACATCCGTACTGAAACAGATTCAAAGGTGCAAAGGCTGGCCGTCGGGGCTGCATTTAGGAGGAGGTAGCCTCAGGGCCGGCTCCTGGCATAGGCCAATAGGATGGTTAGCCAGGACATTAACTGCTCAAGAGGGTGCTGCTGCAAGAACCTAAAACTAAATAAATCAAATAACAGCAACCATGTGCAGGTCTGACTGGTGCTCTTTGCTCATGCCCTGTATTGAAAATAATATTTCTGAAAATATAAACCACCCACCTTTGCCCCTGTTGTTTCTCTTTATTTGGAAGACCTCCAGCCACTGTCAATCAAATGCGCTGAAATTAAACCTTCCTACCAATGCGCCACAATCAGCTGATCCAATGTGAGTAGATGAACAAATGTTTAAATGGTTCACTTTAGGGTTTTCTCTTCAGAGGGTCCCATAGTTATATTTTGCAGAAGACCTAAAAGGGAATGCTAACCTCTCTAACAAATTCCTCAAGTTACAGCTGAGCTAAATAATGTTAGCAGGCGGGTTCTGCTCGTGTTCCAAGCTGAAGTCAGTATAAGATCTGTAGCTTTTGACAGATCTGTTCCACTGTTTGTGTTTTCCATCTGAAACAGCTGTTCAGTTTACCTGCTGAATGGATGTTTGATAGGATTTTCATTATGGATGTATTATATATCTGCAATAGCATCAGTATCTGTATTGGTATCTGTCTGATAAGTAAAACTGGGCTGATCCATACAAAAAATGAACCAAAATAGTATAATAGCTTCTCCTTGCCTGTAGGTGGTGATGTAACACAGACCATACAATGCGCAAAAAACAAAGAAGGAGGGATGGAGCATGCACCTAAAGCTTGCCATTACATCTGACACGCTTGAGACTGACATCATATCTAGATAGATGTGTTTTTTATATAGGCGTGGGTTTCTTACTGAAATAATGACAAGAAAATCAACCTGACAGTCCTCACCTGTTCTCCTTTCTGCATCTATTCTATCAATAATGTGATTTTAAACCTTACCCCCCACCCTGAGGCTCCCCCTGGCTCTAATATTTTTTTATCACTAATCATTTAAGACCTCACTCGAGCTTCCTCCGTATCTCCACCTTTTACTGCTTCAACTGCCTCACTACTTATGTACTATCATTCTCCTGACAAGACATTATTGCAAATACTATCTAATATAATGTCAAATATGATAAATAGCCGAGTATGATTAGGTGTTGACCTCATGATGTGTAACCGTTACACTGACGTCACTCTTTTTAAGAAAACAAAGTATGTCCTGCTGTTGTTTAAGTCTTTTCTTTGGTGGTGGCATTTTGCCGAAATAAGATGACAAAACATTTTTTGGATGGTGTGACGTTACTTGGGAACACTGACGAAGTTAGCAGGTTCAATAATGGATGTGCCCATCCCAAGATTAAGAAAACTTAACTTAAAGGATTTGGTTTCTATATATAAATGTAAACTAACAACAAGACGATATAATTCCCTACAGAGAGTTTTAGCTCATTCAGAGGTCTCTGTTCAGACTGCAGCTGACAGCCCAGTCTCCAATGTCTGCCCCGCTTCCCAAACACTCAGAGAAGCTTAATGGAGGGTTGAGCCAGTGACATCACACTGCGTTGCGCTCTCACAATAAAACCACGTGAGGCAAAGATTTCGAAAACAATTATTTTTCTCCTTTGCGGAATAATGTTTGGGGGGGTGAAATGAGCCTGTCTCCAATATTGGGGGCAACACGTCCCCCTGGTGCCCCACATGGGAGGGGCAGCACTGTGTTATTCAATTCTCCACGCAGTCAGAGAAAACTCTAGTCACTTTTTCTGAGACTTTTTCTGTTATCTTATTGAAAAGACCAAAAAAACGGTGCAACTAACTTTTCAAAACCATTGTACACCTTGATATCGGTGTACACCCCATGCCTAGTTTGATATCTACACTTAAAGCCAATAAATTAAAACACCTCAAAGTAAAATGTCTTATAGGTTTTATTTGTATACATATACAGTACCGGCTTTGTAAAAGAACAGAAAAAATTTTTCTGGGGCCTTGAAAACCTCACAGCCACCGTCATTTGCGCCGGGAGGCTCCTGCTGAAGTCCAGCCTAGCTGCCCCAAAGCTGAGCAGGTTGTAGAGTTTGCACAGTCTGACATGGTAACCCAAAGTTACTTTCAAAGGCAGCACCCTAAGAAGAACCTTTAGGTGTCAGTTTCAGAGATTGGTCAGATTTTAAGAGTTGGTGAATTGGTCCATGAATTAATTGCTCACATGAACTGTTTAAACATCAATTGTTGCTGTAAACAGTGGTCAGATGTTAGTCACCAAGCCTTGGACACACGACGGGCACATACGGAGCTCTGACTGTTGTTTTTAGTCATTTTAATGTTCATATGTAAACATACCACATGGATGTGATCTCAGTTTCACAGGCCCTTCAGCACAAACCACTAAAATGTTGTGACATGGTTTGGTTGCCATCACTGAATTGGAGACTTGCCAACACCAGAAGTGACATAGCAGCAGGACCACTGAGACCCTGTCAGGTAGCAAAAAGAGCACAATGTGCAAAGACAGTGCTGGAAGAGGTATCCGTTTTAGAGTAGTCTCTGGAAGCAGAGCTAGTAAACACTCGGACGTCTAGAGATCAGAAAAAATATGATCTGTTCTCAGGGGAAAAGGGGACATCACAGACCTCTAAGCCAAATGACCTGTTTGAGTTTGACCTTCCCTCTGATCTAAGTACGCTGAATAGAGGTGATCCTACTCTAAAACCCTGGTTTGAAAAGGTAACGACGGTGGCATCAATAAACAGCTTGTCAACTGTTTAGTGATGACAAAGGGGAAATAAAAACACAGGAAATAGTGTCCACTGGGTCCTCCTGATTGACCCTGGTTGAGTTTGATTGTGATGCGATACATGGTTGGATTATTTGTTTTCAGATCTATTCTCTGACCCACAGGCAGAGTGGCAACACGAGTCTCCCACCGTTCCCCCTGGCTGGCCCTCTCAGGGCTGCATAGATATCCGAGGCTTTGGTCTGCGCTATCGCCATGACCTGGACCTCGCCATTCGCAACATCACCATCACTATTAACGCAGGAGAGAAGGTAGGTCTTACTGTAGCTGTGATAAGGTCAGGAGCGCACGCCGTTACTGAACTCTGGAGGAATTTAGTGCGCTCCTCATAACTGTGGACATGCTACTGCTTCCCATCAGGTGGGGATTGTGGGGAGGACTGGTGCCGGGAAGTCTTCCCTAACACTGGGTCTGTTCCGGATCATTGAGGCAGCAGAGGGCCACATCTTCATCGATGGAGTAGACATTGCTAATCTAGGCCTCCACGAGCTGCGCTCCAGGATAACCATCATCCCGCAGGTCAGTGAAGAGAACACAGAAAAGTAACCACACCTGATCAGGTTTCTGACTGTACACCTGTAACAAAGTGGCCTTTAGTGGTTGGATTTACAGTGGAGATGAAGACTGAGGCAGAGTATGGTGGAATCACTGAGGGTCTAGATATGGCACAACTCATTGGACAAATAATTGCATGTTAGGCGTTCTAATAGCAACTAAAATCAATCCTAGTCTAATGACAAAGGGCAGCGTTAAATAGTCTCAATTCCATCATTCCCCCATCTATATATGTACTGGCAGGCTGCCATTACCTCGACAGAATAAATATTTTATCTGATATTCTCTGTTTTTAGGCAGGTGGGCAGGTGTGTACTTATAGTGCATTGAAGTAATCAGACAGCAATTAGAGGACTATTAAAATATTTATCAGGTTAACAGTTGAATCACACAAGCTGTTGTTGTTGTTGTTGTTTGGCTGGCTGTTTGTGTTTCGGGGTGAACGGAAATGCTTGATCCATGAATCGAACTATACATGTCATAGTCCAATCAGAAATGGTATTTTAACAGTCCTCATCATGCTTTTCACATTTTGGCATCATGTGACCAAGACGACACCCAACAAGGTACAACAGTAACTCACCATTGCAGACAACTTGCCACTGAGGTTGTCACAGAGTTTCATCAGCAGGTTGCAACAGAGAGACCTGGAAAATTCACAGAAAGGCAGAGTAGTGGACGTCCTTTAGCCATGTCCCACACTGATGACTGCTTCATTGCGAACCTAGGTGTCACATCAGACTATTTGAAACCGTGTACACCAGCATGGTTTGCATGTTAGACGACCTGTAAGGCTACCTGACCACACCACCATGTACAGGCATCATTGTCTGGTATGGGCCAGGGAGCGTTTACTCTCGATGAGGGACCAGTAGGCCTCAGTGCTGTTCTTTCATGAAAGCCAATTCATGTTGAGCTGGAAAGATGGCTGTCAACGATTTTGGAGACATCAAGGAGAGCGCTATGCTTCAGCCACTGTTGCCACCAGACCTGCCTTTGGTGGTAGTGGTGTTACAGTGTGGGCAGGTGTCTAGTCAATACACAACTGTCCTACACCTTAATCCCAAGGAAAACCTGTGGCATCAGCTGAGTCGCCCTCTAGAGGCTCATAACTCTGTATCTCAGAACCTCAATGACTTGAGGGACACCATTCAAGAAGACCCTCAGCAGACAATAAGTTGACTTGTGAACAGCAGGAGACGTTGTCAAGCTGTAATTGATTCTCAAGGGAACGTGACAGGTTATTGAGACATTGACGTTGTTTGTTGTGGTCTACCCTCCACTGTTGTTGGCTTTTGTTTTAGTAAATGGTTTCAGATTAGGAAATTACCATTGCATGCTTCTATTTAAATGCCCTACTTTATGATATAATATCACTGTAGTGTGAACTGTTTATTTATTTTTTCATACATTTCACCAAAAGCTACATATCCCAAACTTTTTGTGTGTAGTGTATATGTCTTAAAGCACATTTCCACTTCAGGAACCCTTTCCAGGAACCAGCATAGTTTTCAGGGGCCTCTATTACACACACACCCTGATTTCCACTGTGTAGTAGGTTAAAGCCATGTTGAATTATTGTGTTGTTCATTAACCAATTACTCTCATAATATGAAGGATGAATTTATTTAATCCTACCTTAATGGTCTCTGTCACAAAAAGAAACGACAGCAAATGTGTTTATTTATCATCACTGGGATTCATTTAAAATGAATAGGGGTTGAGACCTGCTTTGATCTGTCAGCTTTGAGCTCCAAATCCACTTCAATACAACTGAAGGGAGTCCCTTTTTGGGTTCTGTTAGCTCTTACAGAATCTTGCAGGACTTTACACAAAAATAGATGACTGAAGTGTAAGAAATGCAAGCCAAAATACATTTAACACAGCCAAACCCTCTAAAAGGTTGATCAGTCCTTTCTCTAACTTGGACAGGACAATCTTTTGATTGACTTTTAAGGTTCAGCATTATATCCATTATTTCAAAGGAAGATTTGTTAGGGGAACATGTTAAGAATTTCAGATTGGTTGAACTAATTTCCCACAGCATACAAACAACAAACATCCCAGGAGAGATTAAGGTTGAAGTGTGTTTAAATACCAGACCGTAGAATTTAAGTGTAGCTCAGTAAAACCACACATTTAGTGTCCTGACATGACTGTCTGCTCACCTTTCAGGACCCAGTGCTGTTTTCGGGTTCTTTGAGGATGAACCTGGATCCTTTTGACTCCTACTCTGATGAGGAAATATGGAGGGCTTTGGAGTTCTCCCATCTCAAGAACTTTGTTTCAGGCCTGCCCAACAAACTCAGCCATGAGTGTAGTGAAGGAGGAGAAAACCTTAGGTATGGAGCCCTTCTTTGTGTTTCTCTAATCGGCAGACAGTTTAACCTCCTGGAATAGCTGCTATCTGTTAGGTCATTGCTGACAACCAAAAACCAGCTGGTGTCTGGAATATTTTAGCTTACCATGTGATCACACTCTCATTGAAAACAAGAAGAAAATATTGCATTGAGTTCTGCTTTGATTTCATATAGTGATTTATGGTAGTGTATACTGTAGTACTTCAGTGTATTTTATTGGGATTGTATGTGACAAACCTACACAACTAGTGCATAATTATGACATGGATGAAGAACCATAAATGGTTATTTTTTTACCAACAAGTTTCTCAGTGTGGATGATTTTTATATTCAGCTATGTTTACTGTAAGACCCCCGGATTTGACTAGGCCATTCTGATACATGAATCTGCTTTTTTCTAAACCATCCCATTGTAGCTCTGGCTGTATGTTTAGGGTGGTTGTCCTGCTGGAAGATGAATCTCCACCATGATGCTGCCACCATCATGTTACACCATGATAATGGTGTGTTCAGGGTGATATGTAGGGTTAGGTTTCCTCCACACAGTGTTTTGCATGTTATTCAAAAGGTCAATTTTTGGCCCCATGTGAGTAGAGGACCTTCTTCCACATGTTGGCTGTATCTCTTTTGTGGCTCATAAAAGAAATCCAAACAGAACATCTTATGGTGTTCTTTTCAACAAAGGCTTAAATCTTTCCAGCTTTTTAGGAAGGAAAGATTTGTGAAATGCACACTAGTAACTGTCCTATCAGTTGATTCTCCCACCCAAGCTGTGGATCTCTGCAGCTCCTTAAGAGTTACCTTGGCCCTCTTGGCTGCTTCTCTGATCAATGCTGTCTGAAAACTTCTGAAGGCAACTGGTTGCACTGGATTTTATGTAGGGGTTTCAGGGTAAAGGGGTTGAATACAAATACACACTACTTATTTACAGATTTTTATTAGTCAAAATGTTTCAACTTCGCAGTAATGTTCTTTGTTGTGTTAATCTGTTACATAAAATCATTAAAATACATCAAAGTTTGTGGTTTTATTGTGAAAACAGTCAAAGTGGTGTGGATCTGTCTACATGGCACCGTGGGTGGCAGCCCGTTCTAAGTGAGCTCATCCAGCTGAGTTTTGTGCTTGTTTAAGAAAGTGTGTTTTCCTTCAGTGTGGGGCAGAGGCAGCTGCTGTGCTTGGCCAGAGCTCTACTCAGGAAGACCAAAGTCCTGGTGTTGGATGAAGCCACTGCTGCTGTAGACATGGAGACCGACAACTTGATCCAGTCCACCATCCGTTCACAGTTTGACGACTGCACAGTTCTGACGATAGCCCATCGCCTCAACACCATCATGGACTATACAAGGTTTGGTGTACAACACATACACTGGCACTGTTTTAAAAGGCTTCAGTTTGATGTGTGTGTTCCAGCTTGGACAATATAAATAACTGTAGATCAAACTAATACCATCACTGAAGAGATTGTTTTCTGTTCGCTGACTTGACAGAGTTGGGACAGGATGAACAAGGACATATCAGTTCAGTTCCACATTCTATGAACCACTGGTATTTTATATGGCTTTACTCATCAGTTTTGTTTAAGTTTTTTTTTACGAAGATGTTAAATTATTATTTGTTCTTGAATTTAACATCTTCAACATGTATAAAATGTCGGAACAGGGGCCATTCAGGCTTAGCAGAATGGTAAAGAAATTATGGGATTTTGAACAGAGGTCGTCAGCCAGTGGTTTGGTTCAGCAACATTCCTGAAAGGCAGAGTATTAAAGAAGGAACGATAAGAGCATAGAGAGATCAGCCAGGAACTGGAAATGACTAATTTTCAATCAAATCTGGCCTAACTGATGACTAGCTGGTGTCAAACTCAGAAACCCAATTATTTTCTGATCAGGGAATGCACCACACATAAGGCTGATGTAAAAACGACACTTTTTATAACACCTTTAAAAGAGATGTCAGGGGCCTTTTCCACCAAACCCGTTCCAGTGCTTCTTTGTGTGTCCAATGAAAGAAATTCAGACTCCGGCAGCAAAAGACAGCGCCAACCCCGTCCCAGTTTGCAGCTGGGCCAGAGGAAATAACCACTTCCATCAGCATCTATAGGCAGGCTGATGGGGAACAGCAGCCAATCAAGAGGCTTGCTTTTCATCAGTCAAATTTCAAACATAAAAACTCTTTGCTTCAACGAGTATAAATGAAACAACCCTAGTATCTCAGCGTAAAGCTGAGATGATAGAGTAGGATGGTGGGAAAACTTCTGATCCTGCTGATGCAGGGTTGTGACTACCTGGTTTGGTGAGCCAGGCGGCCTTCTACCCCCCTTACCGCATCGATCCTTTCACAGAACACGTGGGGACAGCTAAAAGGAATGGATAAAACATGAAACAGGGGAGAACCTTCCCAGGAGTGGCCATCCTACCAAAATTACACAAAGAACACATCAACCAGTCCTCCAGGAGGTCACAGAAGAACCCAGAACAGCATCTAGAGCTCTCCAGGCCTCGCCGCCTCAGTTAAGGTCAGATGTCATGATTCAACAAAAGAAAAGAGAGACTGGCCAGAAAAGGCTCCATGGAAGAGTTTCATGGCCAGAACCACTGCTGACCCAAATAAACACAAAGGGCATCTCTGAATGGCTTAAAAAAAAAAGAAGAGTTTTTTTTTAAGTTGTGTAGTCAAAGTCTGATCTTGTCGGGTTATAAATAAATATCTAGAAGATGAATGGATCACCCCATCAGTCATTGTTTGGCCCTGAAGGTCCTTTTGAATAAACCATAGAAACATGTAAACAAATATCTAAGAAGGTTGAAGCCACAAAACACAAAGGTTATTGCCATTGCCCAAGCTTCTGTGTCTGTAGTCCTGGTTTAAAACTGTAAAATGTTTGAACCCTCGCTGTTCTGTGTCGTTTAGGGTTCTGGTGTTGGATAAAGGAGAGATGGCGGAGTTTGATTCTCCCTCCAGTCTCATCGCTAACAAGGGAGCATTCTACAAGATGGCCAAAGATGCTGGACTGGTCTGAAGAAGGAAATCTTTTCACCTTGTTCAGCAGCGTCGCAGAGCCTCCCAGCTCCCCACGGCTCTGACTGGAGGGGTTTTTTCTTTCGGAGCGGCAGGCAGATGAAGTAGAGTTTATTGGCAGTAAAGGATTAAGTTTAACATGCTCCACCTTCAGGGTTTGGTGCTTGCCTGCCTGTCCTAAGCCTGGTTGTTTCTTCCTGTCTGTGTTAATCTTGTTGGTTTCTGGCCAGTCTGATTTCGTTCTGTCATTTGTTACATGGAGGAGAAATTTTACCAACAGACCTGTCGCATTGACGGTAGCACAGCTGAGGTGAGGATACTGAGACCACACATGCCAAATGCTGCCTTTATATCATTTAAATTCTGCTTTTTTAAGAAAGCTTCAGCTGTTATTTAAGGAGAATACATGGACCTCTGTTTTCTGTTTACACATCCCCCTTAAACACCGTCAATCATTCACGTTTTCTGCCATGTAGCTGCAGCTCTCACTGGGCCCCATAAGGTCATCAATCATCCTGGGCATTCTGAAAGCCACAGACTGCGGCTCTGACAGGCTGGACATAGTCTGTGGAAGGGTGCGTTTGTTTTACGAGCCCAGGATGTTCAGGGAACGAGCTTTAAATGTTTCATAACAATCTATTCATATTAGCTGTAGTTTTATAATATTGACCAAACACATAAACTGTGTTAAATTATGTTGGCTGTTAACAGCTGTCAACTCATTTCTGCTCTTTTTTTGGATATTTTTATTTGTAATGAGGTAAATAACCCCAACTTATCATTTTTCAAATTAACTTACAACAGTTCAAACTGCTTTATGCATGCTTGATGCAGTGTTCTTTTAAAAGATAATTTTCTAGATATATGTGTGTTAAATTGATTAGGTCTCAGATAAAGCAGCACATGATTGGGACTGATAGCCTACAGTCAGACTGGATGGCAGACAGTTGAGAGGATTGCTCTGTCATCAGAGAGCTTAGCTTGGACATCTAAAAAATATTTTTGGACATCTGTGGTTCAGACTTGGTAAGAGAAGAATTCTGTTCTGCCATTAAACTACTAGGTCATTATCACTGAGTCTGAACATAATTGACGGTCTATAGTCAGATAGAATGGAACATCAGATACATTTGTGTTTTACTTTAAGAGTTAAGGCATCAGATTTGTCTGACAGCCAGAAGAGGGGAGCTCTGTTAGCAGCTGTTTTACTGCCAAACGGAAACACTTGAACAGCTTGAATGTAAAGAAACAGCAGGTACATCTAGGCTGGTGTAGGTCCTCAGTCATCCTGGACATGACAATCCTAAGTGCTCAAGCAGAACACTACTGGACTTCTTTTGTTTCTTGAGAACATTTCACCCCTTATTCAAAAGGCTTCTTCAATTCACTGAGTGCTCAAATCTACCTAAGCACTTAAGCTGAGATGCATCTTTGAACAGCTCAGGAATGAGAATCACAAGGTAATTCAGGCTTATATCAGAATACAGCAAAATAGCCATAACTAAACTCCACAAATCACCCCTTATATAGTAGTTACAGTACTGATCATACCCCTTTAACATTTTTATGTTACAGCCACAAGCTTCAATGTATTTGATTTATATTTTATGTGATTGACCAACACAAAGTCATGCATAAACTACAGTAGAAGGACAGTTATTTGGACCCGATTATTTACTGACAGAGGGGTGTCTCACCTAGAAGGAGTGATGTTCACCTAGAAGGAGGAGGACTGGGAGCAGCTGAGACATGTGTTGCTCTGATTGTGCCAAGTACTACCAAACATACTTCATGTTGTAGGAAAACTAGAAACGCACAGAGTTCTGGTGGAATCTGTTTCACCTGAGCAGGACTCCGTATTTATTGTTTCTCTCCTTTCTGCACATCTGATGTGTTCTGTAAGGTTCTGATTGTGTTAGAGGCTTTACCTGCAGGATATATGATAGAAAACCACAGTTTTGTTCCAAGCAGTTTGCTTTTTCAAGTTACTGATTATGGAATATGAGAGACATAATTAGTTTTTTTAATGACGTTGGTTGGAGGCTCTTACATTGTTTTTCTTTGTTATGTATCTGTGGGTGAAGCAGAAAAAGAATGTAGATCAGTGTTGATCAGATAAGGTACTGATGTTCACAAAAGGGGGCAATAATACAATTTTGAGTTGTTTACAGCTTTTGAGACATGTAATAAAAAGCTAACCTAGCAACGAGTAATGAATGGATTTCAGATACTTTTTTAGTTTTTCTTACTTGCATAACTATAATAGATTGAGAGTTTCTGTTAAGACAGAAGTGACAAGGTTACCAACGGTACAAAATACAGAGCTTTTGAAACAAGATGCAGAAAAACTCCAATGCATTTGGAGCAGTTTTATAATTCATACCAGTTTCTTTTTTTTTTATTCCACAGGACTTTCTCTTTGGACACGCATGAGTTCAAAGTTTGCTTAAAGTGTGCCAATAAGCTTCTGGTACACCTGGTTTTTGATAGCAGCCAGAACATCTGAGGATATGTTTGAAAGTTCTTTAGAGTCTTTATGTTATTCATCTAGGGGGAAAACCAACCGTTTCCCTGCAGCAGTGCAATATAGGAATGTTGAGGTTGATGGCTTTAATCATTTTCAAGACCACTGTTACAAGCGAGGTCTGGGTCAAAGTTCTGCCACTGCAGAAAGGAAAGGCTTAGATGTTCTGTGACCTTATTGGTCAGACTGGTTGGTTAGTGGGAGGATGTGTGAGGGTGGGACAGTCAGACCAGTGTGAGCCCTCTTCTATTATTTTTGTTGAAAAGTTTCTAGTTGCTTTTTTTTTTGTTTGACAAAGTGTTGTGCTTCGAATGTTTTGTACATTTAGTGTGAAATGTTTTTTGCTGTTTCTTTGCATAGTGAACATCTGTGGATTGAATTGATGAGATATTATTAGTCCAATGGAATTATGATTACCAAGCGAATACTCAACGCTTTATATATGGAGGGTTCTATTTCGGTCAACAGTTAACGTGGAATAAAAACGTATGTTTGTAAGTAGTAGTTGTGTGATTTGTTTAACTGGGTTTTGGGTAATTTCTTACCATTAAAAACCTTTTTCATACTCCTCTATCTGAACTATTACATATGAAGATTACTTCTCTTTCTAGTCACAGTGGATCTCAATGGGGGGGGTCTAAACAATAGCTGCAATAACCTGTTTGCATGCCTGTAAACACCCTTAAATTAATACTTAGATGAAACACGTTTTGATTAAAATTCCAGCTTTCAGCTGGTTCACAACCCAGGTGTAGTTCTGGACTTTGGTTAGACCATTAAAGAGCTTTCTGGTTCGGCTGATCTTTTATTGATTTCAATTAATCCTGGGATCCAGTGGGAGTCCTCTTCATCCACAGATTTTCAGGGGACATAAGAAGATTTTAGGTCAAGGTTATGTTTTGTCGAAGCACCCCTTTATTCCAGCTCAATCACATCCGCCTCTTCTGTGTGATGTCCTGGTCTTCACTCACAGGTGTAGACTGACCTGGAGCTAAGTGGTCTCACCGGGGATTATTCTGCCCCTATTGGTGGGACCACTGATCTGACGG
>JAHUTJ010001750.1:0-16748 GCA_036250325.1 Characodon lateralis
CCACCCCCCTCCAAAGCATGCAGAGCTTGGAATGGTCCGTTTTCCCTCTCTGACTTGCCAAATTGTTTTCTAGAACATCTTTGAGGCCAACTGAAAGTCTGTCTCCATAGCCATCTCTATATTCCTTCCATGCACGCGTTACAAGTGCTGACTAAAAGATTTGACAGAAGAAAAGGGAAATAAATTATGTTGAGGTGTATGTTGCAGGAATATGTTTCTCTGTGTGTCTGTATTCTGGGACTTTGAGGAGGCCTGTTGATAATGGTACTGATATATGGATCCTAGTTTCGTGCCACAGATGAAGAGTAGGCTGCAGTTAGGTTGCCACTAAAGGGCAGCCATGGTCGTCCATACTTATCAAACTGGATGGGTGGACAGCAGGGCTTGGGTTTGGAAACCAACATATGAAAAAAAATCAGCTACAATGTATAAAATGTGTTGGTAGCACTGTTGCCTTGCAGCAAGAAAGTCCTGGGTTTGACTCCCGGCTGGGGCTCTTTCTGCATGGAGTTTGCATGTTCTCACCGTGCATGCATGTGTTCTCACCGGGTACTCCGGCTTCCTCCTACAGTAAAAAACATGACTGTTAGGTAAATTGGTCTCTCTAAATTGCCCTTAGGTGTGAATGAGTGTGTGCATGGTTGTTTGTCCTGTACGTCTCTGTGTTGCCCTGCGATGGATTGGCGACCTGTCCAGGGTGTACCCGGCCTCTCGCCCGTAGACTGCTGGAGATAGGCACCAGCTCCCCTGTGACCCACTATGGAATAAGTGGTATAGAAGATTATTGAATGAATGTATAAAATGTTTTTCTAAACAGAAGTTGATTAGATATCTACAGCAGGTAAAATGAAGTTGCTTAAAGCATCTCAAGAAAAACCTTTTTTTAAATGTCAGAAATGTCCCTCTAACAGAGAACAAGAGGAAGGACTTTGTTGCTTTTTAAAAATCTAAAAATTGGATACCAAACAGGTAAAGATAGCCTCCAGCTATGTGCAACTGGTTAGAAGATAGTTAAGGTGACCCTTCTTGCATTTGTAATTGTAGTGGGTTTATCTACTGTATTTGACTCCTCTTCATTCATCTACTTACCACCAATAAAGCAAAACATGAAATCTAACATGAAAACTGATTTAAGGACCAACTTTGTGTAGCTGAATATTTGAATGAGCAGCATGTCTTTATTTGCACACATACATTCAAACTTGTACATAGATACACAGTTGCTTTGCTGCTTTCATCTTTTTGTACATTCAAGCTGATCCATTCTAGCTTCCATGCTACCATTCTCTCTTCTTGCTCTAAATTCATTACAGAAATATTTTTATATACACGTTTTCACAGTATTCCCTAGTGAGGGTATTATAAACAATACGAATCAATAATATTTACTTAATTGTATTAATATCTGAACAGCCATTGAGCCTTTTTGATTGTACTGGCAGAAAAGCTAAAGTGACAACATCTAAAAGCATCGAACTCTGGCTTATGAAAATAATGCTAGTCCAATAATCTGTTTTTCATCAGTTGTTTGTTCTGCTAACAATGAATTATAAAAGAAAATAGCAACGGAGACAGAAAATCTGACCTCCACTAGCTATGACAGAATGTGTTGAAATCAAAAACAAGAGAGGTGAATGAGATCTGATGATCTAGTTTCATATTCACCTTTTTCTCTTCACACAACAGCTCAGAGTTTACCCTGCAGCACCTTTTTTCTGTAGGTGTTTACTTGGACCCATTTCATAAATTGTTCATGAAGCTCTGGAATATCCACCTGTAATAGTCCATCTTTGAAACCTGTCACCCAGATAAATCCCTTAATCTCATGTATTGCATGACAACATTTTTGCTAAAGACCTATTTAATGGCCAGTGTTGGGATTTATATGGAGACAGACAATCTCCTCTATACAAGGAAGGTCTGATCTTTTTATGTCACCATTACCAGATAAAAATCCAATTAAATCAGTTGATTGTTTTCAGTGTTCAGCCGTGTTTATATTTACTGCTATGTGCAACAGCTTCACATCCATGTCATTGTATTAGAGGAAGATAAAAAGAGGTGAAAGAAAATTAATGGGTTTTTGAGTATTCAGATCACTGCCAGTATTCATTTGAACCTCAAAACAATCGTGTGTATGATTTCCTCCTGAGAACAAAATCCTGGTGAAGCTTTGCAGGAAAATGACAATTACAGTGGAAAGCATACTGCCAGCCTCCTAGACAGGTTTGATTTTGTTTTTTGAAAATTCTCTAAGTCAAGAGAAATAAAATAAAATAAAGGGAATTAAAGTAATGAAAACATGCAAATGGAATGGATGTCTTTCTTCCAACAACCTCTCTGACTGGAGTCTCACTCCCTTTTGTTTGTTTCTATCTTCCTGTTTCCTGTCTTTGGCTCCACCCTTCCTGTTCCGTCCTGTACCTGCCTTGCCCTTGCTCCAATAGAGAGATTCACACATGGAGAACTCTGAGCGTGGGGTATTGTATGTTTACTTTAAGACATAAACACATCCAGTCTGTTGCTCACTGCGACCCTCACTGCTGTTTTGCTGACATTTGCCGTTTGTCACTTAAGATTTCTGTTTCCTTTTTTGTTAAGAAGGTTTGTAGAAAGTAGTCATGAGTAGTCAGTATTTTGCTTGCAACTGATAACAGATTAAAGCTTACTTCAAGTCTAATGAAAGCAGCGCCATTTTAAAAGCAGACACCTACCATCTAAACAACGCAAATCTTTCCTAGTAATTCTAAGTGAATATTTATACGTCATGTAATGTTTGCAAAAGATGTTTGGTTTTACTATTTTTGTTAACTGACTAATTTACTAACAAGAATTTGTCTTGATTCTTCAAATTTAGATCTACTACTGTCTAGTGAAGGCAATCTAATACTCTTAGGTTCTCCCTACAACACTATTAAAAAAGAAAAAAACACTAACAATTTCCTAAAATACAGTAGTTTGAGACAAAGTATTTAAAGAAACCGATATCCTTGCTAATTCCTACTGGGATTTAGCTTGGGGCAGTAGACATGCTGTTTACCTCCTACAACTTTTTGCATTACTGTTGTGCTGACACAGTTCACATTCAAATATTAATTGCTGTGGTTACAAATCCTTACTCTGTTGAAAAGAGTCAGAGAATGTGCTGTCCTAAGCAACACTTAAAGATGAGAGTGTGAAACATGAAACACCTAATATATTAGTCTGAGTGACACGTGTGTAATTTTCTCTTGGCTGTTTGAGGGCTGGGAAACCACAATGAGTTTAAGCTCTACTCAGCACCATTACACGGCCAGATCTGTGTCACTTCACAGTTTAAAACGCAGACTTCTCTATTCCTCTGAGAGCTTTAATGCATGCCATTATATAACTCCTCGTTTATGCACTTGTCTTCCATCCTCTCTGGATATTCTCATCCCTAGCACACATTCTTTGTTTTCCCTTATTGCTGAAAAGTGCATCTTTTGGAATAAGTGCTGGAATGCATTAGCAGATTATTTAGCTATAAATTAACCTATAAAATGGTTACATGTGGCATTTGGCTTTCATTATTTAGCACAGGCCTATGCAAACTAATATAAAATGATTTTGGTAAACCTTTACCTTTATATGTGTAATCAGTTTTCATTATATTTTCATATATATTTCTACTTACATTCTTTTTCATTTTGCCAAAAATGGACATCAGTTAACCACCTTCTCCAAGGCCTATATTACATCAAATATAGAGCATCCGATGAAGTGATTTGATTAGATGTGCAATACTTTTTTTCATTCATTTACTTTGATGTTTTGCCAAAACAAAAATATCATTACTACATGTCTGTACATGTAGTCGTCTACCATTATACATTTTAAAACGGGAAATTAGGTTGAGAAAAGATAAAGCATTGCTTGCAAGGTTGCTGGCTATTGTGGGAGCAGATTGGCATAATTGAATTGTAGATCAGAGTAAACAATTATGTAGGAACTGAAAGACTGAAGCCATCTAGCCGCCTCCAGTATTAGGAGAAAATAAGAGGTTAAATAATTAGTTAAAGTTTGTAGGTTAGAAATTGTGCTTAGCTCTAACAAATAAAACATAGGTGGATGAATAAGTAGGGGGGGATATGTGGTAATATCTTTCCAAATGAAAGTGACGCTTCATAAATACCTCCACCCACACTGTTCTGGGCTCTGAGACAATCCACTCTGAGTAAGCAGCTACCGCTGTGGATTTGTCTTTCTCTAATATAATCCTACTTTACATTTAAATTTACATACACCTACTTACTTCAGCTTCAATACTAGATATTAAGCTTCACTTAATAAATATTACAGACAGAAACACACAGTTTTTTTCAGTTCCTGTTAATATAGACATGGGGGGATTAAGTACAACTTATGATCCAGTAACTTGTCTTACCACTTTTAGATTTTTTCTAATTGAGCAGTCTCTGAAATTGAAGGAGGAATTCTGTTCTGCTCCGCTTTACAACTTTGCTTCAGTTTGTTAAAGTTTGAACGCATTTTAATCTGTTTGAGGTCAGCACCCAGTCTGGGCCAGTCTAAAATTTTCTAGGCTTTTGTAGAACATGTGGGATCTTATCCCTGCTTTAGACTAAGCTGCAGCTGGTATACAGTGGAGTTCAGGATCATTTCAATGACCGCAAAGCACCCAGGAGTACAGGCTGCGAAACAAGCCCAAATCATCACTCCTTCCCCACTAAGCTTTACAGTCAGTATGGGATCTTTGTGCTAATAAGCTGTTTGTTTGTTTTTTTTTTCAACTTGGCTAGTCATGGAGTGATAAAAGCTAATGTGAGCTTAGATTTTAGCATGACTGTATCAGTAGATGTCAAAATTAGTGCAAAGGAGACAGAGCTGTAGTTTGATGCACAACAACTTTAAAATCTAAGCATAAAATATGCAAATGCATTTTTTACAATTTATTTTATATTAATGTATCTTCTCAGTTGTTCTTTCTGAAATACTTCGGGATCACGTGAAACTCATGGACGTTCTATAATATGCAGTGACTGGAAGTGTGTATTTGTGTACGACTGACTGGCACACAGTGTCTCTGAGTTGAGACGCACTGTACCCAGTCTGAGTGCTTTTATACTGAATTTGTATTTTGTTCCTAGATAAATTGGGCACATTACCATTGATGCACACTAACACTGCTGAACTGGGCTTGACCCCCATTCGACATGTGAGACATGGCTGAATAATGCTTTCTGCAGCTTGCTGAGATAAATGCTTGATTGTGCACTTACAGCAATATTAAAATAGCTGTTGGCTGGCCATGTAGACTCCTAGAAAGATGCAAAGTCTTTTTCACGGTCCACCTTTCTTTATTAGTCCTTTATTTTCAGTAAGAAATCATTTTTCTTAAATCTAGCTTCTGTCAACAAACAATCCAAGATTTTGCATTCAAAATGTTTCATAAGCTATTAGAACCTTTACAGTTGACGCCACCAGGCACTCTGGCCACCATCAGCAGGCAAGGCAGATGAAGTGTCTTGCCCAAGGACACAACAACTGAGATGGACAGAGCGGGGGTCCAAATCTGCAACCGGTTACAGGACGGACCTCGACAACCTGAGCCACCATTGCTCAGATGGTGGCAAAGCATTTGCTTTAAACAGATCATTTAAACAGTGTACAGTGTGTCTTTGATCCACAAATGGTTGCTGGTGAAAATGTCTCAGCTGTGACAGTTGTGCTTTGCAAACTTGACGGACTCAGTTGAGAACTTGTTCTGAAAAAGAAGGAAAAGCAGAAACCAAAAAACTGGGATCCACTTAAAGCACTAATGTGACAAGAATGGGTCACCATCGGTCCAGATTCAGATCTGGTCCAAAAGTTTATATCCAGCATATCAGAGAGAATTGCAAAAAGTTAGGAAGGAGAAGAATCAACATCAAAAATGTTCACTCTAAACATAGATTATTATACACACTATATTGCCAAAAGCATTGGGTCACACCACCTAATCAATGAATTCTGGTTACAATCACTTCCATGGCTCCAGGTGTATGACGTTTGGTGTGGAGAAACTTGACACGCCCGCACAGAGTCCTGACCTCAACCTTCCTAAACACCTTTGGGATGAATTGGAGTGGAGGCTGCAGTTCTGGTTTTCTCATTTAACTATGAACACACTCCTGAACCTTCTGGAAGATTTTTACAGAATCGAGGAGTGGGTCCATCAACTCATTGGACCTTATAGATTCAGAACAGGATGTCATCAAAGCTCATGTACATGTAAAAGTGGATGGACAAATACTTTTGTCACTATAGTGTATCTGTGCCAATCACGGAACATTTATTTATGTTGAAATCACATTCTTGTCTAGTTGGTAAAATATTTTCAGTCAGCATCTTTTCATTTAATATCTTTTCACAGTACTTTCTAGGCATATTCCTGTAGCCCTGATATTACAGGTGAAACGTCTGCAATCTGCAGGTGATATTACACATGTTTACATGTTTTTTCAGCTGATAGTATTCATATAAGCCCATTATAAACTGTAGCCATATTATCAGTGTGGACATTTCTTTGCAAGAGAAGTAATTTATATTTAAAAAACGATCAACTCCAGTGTGTTCATATCATAGTTGGAAAATCTAAGTTATCATCCAACAGAAACACTGAATGCCGTATATCCATAGAGTGATATCCATCCTGTTTGTTTGGTATGTTCCAATCATAGTTCTGCTCTTCTTGGCTTTTGCTTTGGTCTGTGGGCTCTGCCAAGACCCACCGATTTAACGATGGCTGTTTGTGAAGGTTTTGTGGTTCCCCTTCAGGATCTGACCAACGCCTTAACACTATTGTTAGAAAAACAAATAATTCAATATTATTCTTGTTGTTAGTCTAAACAAAATGAGAAAATATGCAATATACTGTTTTGTAAAAAAGGATTTGCCTGAAACCATCAAACTCATCAGAACAATGTTTATAGATTTGACAAATCCGCTTAAAGAAATACGGGATCATTTTATTATTAATACATTTTATTTTCAGAATTATTTTTACCAATAACAAGAGTGCAGGATGAAGACCATTCCTTACCCTCACTTTTTGTATTTGCATTGTACGAATATTTTCATTGCGAAGTACATGAAGTTTAAACTTGAATCTTCTCCAGGTTACAGTTCACTTGTATCTCATCCCTCTGCATGCAATTAATGTTATTACAAACAAACAACATGAGATGTAAGAGCAACTTAAGTTTCAACTCTTGTAATGAGTCTGAGCAGCAATATGTTGAACAATCTCTTAAAGGAAGTAGGATTTGAAGAGTTTACTAGCTGCAGGCGTACTCAGTGTTGAATTTGAAACATCTGGCTGAGTTTTTTTAACCTAGCTTTTCATTATACCAGAGATCTAGTAAAGTGTAATGTACAATTTAACAACAGAGCATTAATCTTAACGCTGAAGTTATGCATGCTTTACTATGTCTACAGAAAAGTGCAACAGCTCTGTTGCGATAAGGGTACCTTCACATGGGATAATGACTCCACCACACTCAATACCACCTACACGATCTATTAAAATAAGGCTGAATTGTGGCAAATTTGAATAATGTCCTTTATTGTGAAGGAAATTATGATGATGTTATACTGGTCTTGTGTGCTTTATACATCAGCTGCACCTTCCCATAATAATCCTACTATATAGGCCCAGTTTTTCACCATATCCTGATGCACTTGGACTCTTACAGGATGCAGCAATGCTTTAAAAGATTACACTTCCGCTGTTACTGGACTGCAGCCTTGACATGTGGTGGGCGTAGCCAGCCCTGCTTCAGATTTTTAATGACTAAGCCACTCTATCATGTACAGGCCCAACGTCATGGAAACGCTTTCTGCTCCACCCAGGAGGCCAGCTATGGTACCCCCATCACAAGTTATGGAAGTCTTATTGCAAATCCACTGTATTCTTAATTTGCCTCAGAACAACTCAATGTGACCCTGCTAAGACCGTTTATGTTTTGGCTGATTTTATTTTGTTTTTCATATGTATTTAAAGGGGACAAATCATGCTTTAAAATCCTTCCTTTTCACCCTTAAGTCATTCAGTTGTGGTCTATATAAAGTGGAACTTCAATGCTTTGGTCTGAACTCCTTGTTATTGTAGCTCTACAGGCTCCTCTTTTACCTGTTTTTAGATAAGTCTGAAAACAACTCGTTTTGGTGCCGTCTCTTTAAATGCTACAGAGGCACTTCACACCCCGCCCCCCTACAGGTCAAGGTGCTCTCTACTTTAACCCGTTCGGCCATTTTTGTAGTTTGATAACAATTATCTAGTGCAGCTGAAACAAGAAAAAAACGGCAAAAACAATGCAAAACTGTTTATGTAATACTATTCAAAACATGCAGTACGGTAAGAAGGCATGATGCTACTGCTATGAAAAACAACAGCCAGGACATATCAACACACAATAAATTAATGTCTAAAATACAGTTTGTTGTCATTTATCGTTATTTGCAGCTTACCACTTTGCTGTGTCCGTCATTTCCATAGACCCCTTAATCAGATCCTTCTTGATACTGGCAGAGGTTGCTGAAGGAACTCATCCTTAAAGTGGGGGAAATGGGAATTTAATGATAAATAAATTGAGTGGGTTAATGCACCCAACAACCCAACCAAACTTGTCTTTTTTCAGCGTAGACATACTGGAGTTTGGACTACAAAATAGCAGCAAAAAATAAATATGGCAGATATGCAAAATCGATCAGCCAGGGGTCCATGACCTTATTAAGCTGGTCTTCAGCAAATACTGTGACACAACAGTTGGAAAAACGTAACGGATAACAGAGAAAACTGAATGGACAGAAAAATATGGCCCAAACAGAATATAAAGATATCTACGCAACACCTGGAGAGACTACATTCAACTTTTCTGCTCCTACAGACGCCAAGTACACACAAAAAAAAAAAAAAAAACTAAAAAAGTGGATTTTGCATATGTCCCCTCTGAGCACACAGAGAGAATAATTGCATTGTTATATAAAGATTGACAGCCTAAGAAAATCCCTACAAAATAAGTAAAAATTTAATTATGTTACCCACTCAGCCTCAAGTTTACAAAATTTTCTTTACATTGTTCTTGTGTTCATAGTAGCAGCTTTTAAATTTATCAGGGCTGTCAAAAATATTTTTTTAAGTATCCACAAGGTGCAGCACGCAACCAAAAAGCTTTACTTGAATTCACATGGGCAGCTTTCAGTTTCATCTCTGCAAGCCACAGCGCTTCGAGTAAACTGTAAAAATTTGCTGACAAGAGGGAACTGTGGAACATGATTCAATTACTTTTAGCAAAATGGAATATCATTACATGTCTGCTGTTGTAGAGTCTCCTGAGGTGTTTGTTATGGCTTTGGTCCAGTCGGAAATGTTAGTGAGGAGCTGTTTAATGCTGGCTTGTCTGCTTTTTCCGTACCACTTTTTTTTTCTTTGTTTCAGATGATTAAACATATCAGAAAGAGATAACCTCAGGAAAAAGAAAATGGTTTTCAAATTATTATTTCATTTATTAAGGAAAGAAAGCTATCCAAGCAACCTGGTACAAAGAAAGCCCAAAGCTAACTGCAGTAAGAGCCATTATCCACTGTAGTTATTAGGCCTGCATTGCATCTTACGTTAAGTACAACAAAACTTGGACTGCAGGCCTCAATTGCCTCAGTTAAGGTCAATTTCTATGATTCATCAATTAAAAAGGGATTGGGAAAAATTGCTCTTGTATGAGCTCCAAGGCAAAAAATCGCTGCTGACCATCAAGAACACAAATGGCCGTCTCGGATTTCCTAGAAAAGATATCTTAATGATCCCCTGGATATTTGAGAAAGTATTATGTGGACATAAGAGACAAAAGTGGACCTTTTGGGAAGGTGTGTGTCCAATTACATCTGGAATGAAACTAAGATAACATTTCAGAAAAGATGATGGCAACAGTCAATCACAGTGGTGATTTATACTTTCAGGACCTAGACAGGTTGCTGTACTTGATGAAGCCATGAATTCTGCTCTGTTGCAGAAGGACAATGTCTGGCCATCAGTTTGTGATCTTAGACTGAAACTGCAGGACATTGATCTAAAGCACAGCAGCAAGTCTTCCCCTGAATGGCTAAAAAAAAAGAAAGCTAAATGAAGGCTTTAGAAAGACCTAGTCAAAGTATGGAGTGATTAAGATGCTGTTGCATGCCCATGAACAGGCTGTGGCTGAATTAAAATAATTCTGCAAAGAGTGGCCCAAAATTCCTCCAAAGTGATTTAAAACATTTGTTGCTTGATCAGTCTTTGCCACCAAGAGTGAAACATTATTATTATTATCATTAGGTTTAGGGGGCTGTTTGTTTTTTTTACTTAGGGCCAGGTTGGTAAAATCTTTAGTTTGGTAATTATGTAACTTTTTTTCTTTAATAAACAGAATCACTGAAAACTGTATTTTCTTTTTACACAGGTTATCATTGTCTCTTATTTAATTAGTTTGATCTGAAACATTCAATTGTGATGACAAGGCAATAAAAAAGAACTTTTTTATGTCACTGTGTGTTTGCATGCAGATGATGCTGTGTTTTGTGTGTGAATACCAAACCGAAAAGCAGTATTTGAAAATAGTTACACCCATATCAGTGATGTCTTCCACCCTGCGGTGTGGCGAGACCCTTACAGAGATGCAATAAAATGAAGATGTACAGTATCTGATTGTAGATACTGAGTAAAATGTCACACACATCCCCACTATGTCTTTCACACACAACCTGCTGAGTTTTTTCTACACTTTATTAATATTTATGGGGGGTTTTAACTGCTGTGGCTTTTACAGCTCAGCTCCTACACACTGCACTTTATTAATATCATAAGGACAATGTCAGCAGAGGCTCTAAAAAGTGTTATGGTTATGACTGTGTGTGCATCTGCCATGTGAAAAGAGGAAAGGCTTCAGTGTGAATAGTGGGTGAGTTGCAGATGTGTTTAAGTGCACGTCTGTTAAATTGTGTGTGTCCAAAGGCTGCAAGAAATTGCTTGTGTCCGCCTTTCTTTTACATTTTTCTATAACTATTTTCTGAGATTTTAAACATTTTTCCTCTTTCCAAAGAGGGAGAGAAAGAAGCCATCTGTAGTTATAAATGGGTTAAAACCACTTAAAGCAGGAACACAGATATTTATCCTTTTTAGTCCTAGTCGATTCCCCAAGTCCCAAGAAGTGAGTTTATGCGTGTTGTCTGTCCTCTGGTATAAAGAATTTCCATTTGCTGGCATTTCATAGGATGAAGGGTGCATGTCGGGAAGCTGCCAAAACAGGCAATTAAAAATATAGACAAATACACATACACAGACAACAAACATAAAATATATACTATATTAAAAAAATATACCAAACACATGGATGAATGAGAAACTGGTATGGGGAAAATGGGGAAAATTATGTAACTTTTTCTGTAAAGTTGTTAACACACACACACACACACGCACGCACAGGCAGACATACAAACTCAACTAAAAGCATTACTTTCTTGGCAAAGGAATAAAAATAAATATTACAAAACGTTATTTTGTGTAAGGCAGCCCTTTAAACCAAACCTACAGCATCAGTACAATAATGGCATAAACCTTTCATGAAACTGATAAATTCTCCTTTCCATTTGTTCCCCCATCAGCATCCATTTTTCTCCTTTCAGTGTTTCTTCAGATCCTTTCCCATTCCTGTCTGTTGAAGTCAGCCTGTGTCCATGAAGGCTTTTTATTTTCTTTTTTCTTTGACTACATGGTTGGAAAACATACACATGACCATATCTACAGTTGTTATAAAAATAAACTACCTTCTTTTATTGCTTCTGTAGATTATCAGTCATCAAGGAAACGATCCTAAGTGCTGAAGTAGAAGACAATTGGACTTCTTTTGTTTCTTAAAGATGTTTTACCTCTTATCCAAAACCTTCGGTCCTGGCTCATTCAAAAAGCTTCAGTTCTGAAGAGAGGAAGTCAATTTGCTTTCTACCCATTCACTTAGGATACCCACTTTTAATTGTAGGGCTTTTTTACATGCCAGGTTATGATAAAAAGTTATGTGGTATTTTCCAGGTTCTAAAATTTTTTAAATCTAACATTAAGTGTGCAAAAATACACACATTACACACATTCATCATTTATTAAACACAAATTAAGCTAAAGTGGCAATGCTGTGTGTGAAAAACAAAGTACCCCCATGATCCAGTAGCTTGTAAAATACTTAAAATAGTTTGAAAATGGCCTTCAAATTTCAATACCACCTCCAGATTTAAATTTTCAAGATTGTTGGGCAGCAAAACTTCCCTCTCTAAGGAAATCATTAATAGCTTGCCATGTTGCCTTTTTGTTAACAGAGACCTGAATGCTCCAAGATGTTGGTTTTAAAGAGGTGATCAAACTGGTGATTGTCAGCTAATCGAGTGCATTTGATTAGCAGTAATTGCTACCTTCACTTTTTAATCCAATGAAGTAGCAACAATTTAGATTTTCCACATAACTTTTTATATTTTAACTTGATTTTGGTAAATAAACAGTGTGTGTAATATATCGGGTATTTTTGTATAGTTTATATTCTTTTAGATGAATTCCTGAATGCATTTCATGCATTACAAAGAAAATTATCTGGTCTTAATCACGTTATAATATTGTTGTAATTTCTTAATGTGTACAACCATAGCATTGGAAGAGGGTATACTTTCTTTGCACTGACTTCAAATTGTTCTGAGAGAAGTAATAATATAACGTAGACCATGAGAGGTTCGGGCACTCGTACACTTAGCTTCAAGCTTTTATTGGAAGCTGTTTTATGTACCGATAAACAGATTTTATTTTCTTAAAAGCTAACAAGCACGAAGACGTTTGTAAAATAAGTAAGATAATTTTGCATGGTATCGATAATTATTACATTTAATGTGCAATGTTGTCAACTAATAAGAAAACACTGAAGTAAACAAATCTTTTCAAAACTTCCTTCTAATCATATTGGTCCAACATAAAAACATCTCCATCTAGGTAACTAAAAATTGTTTGTAAAAAGTTGAGTTTTAATTAAAACCTAGTGAAATAAATATGAGGACACAAGGAAACTAAATTCACAGTGACAGCTTGTTTAGGTTAACAGAGAACTTTCTTTATAACTCAAATCATGAACTAATCAAATGTGTTTGTCTTCTTCTGGGTTTTTGCTCTGTTTTCATCATCGGCCTCACCTCACCATGCTTCAGAAGACATGCTTATTCCTACTCTTATTACCTGTAAGTAGAGACTTCACATCAGGCACAACTGCTTTCTTAGCATATTATATATTGTTTCTGGTATCCTTTGTTTTGTTTGTTCTGTTTAGCTTCATCGCACGTTTCTGAACTAAACTTTGTTGAGTTTGAGAACATGTTTAAATGATTATCTCACATTGTAAAGCTGCTATTTGGTGGTCAGACACTGCAGCCTTCTGCCACAACAAGCTATCTGGTACATGGAGCAGATACCTGTTCTTATATAGCTTCACAAAAAACAGCTGATTTCACACCTTTAAGCATGTATAATATTACATTTTAATTGAATGTTATACCTCACATTTTCTCTAATCAGCCAAAATGTATGTATGTATGTATGTATGTATGTATGTATGTATGTATTTTAGAAAAACAGAGACACTGCTTGACACGGGGCGACCATAGCAACAGTGGTAGAGGTTTGTCCTGAAACCGGTGAGTTGCCGGTTTGAATCCCTGCTCTGTCTGCCTCAGTTGCTATGTCCTTGGGCAAGACACTTCACCCTCCCTGCCTGCTGATGGTGGTCAAAGGGCTCAGTGAGGCCTGTGTATGGCAGCCTCACTTCTGTCAGTCTGCCCCAGGGCAGCTGTGACTACAATTTAGCTTACCACTATCAGTGTGTGAATGGGTGAATGAGTGATTGTAGTGTATAGCGCTTTGGGGTCTCTGGGGCCTTGATAAAGCGCTATACAAGTGCAGGCCATTTACCATTTGCAAAAGTTTATCCTTGATATGTCAAGACATTTATTATCTAGAATTTTGCAGACTTTAAAGTTTTGCAAGTTCGTGCAGAAGTATGAGCAAATAAATATTTTCAATTTTTAAAAATGGGTAAAGAGAATCTGTTTATAAAATAAATTATACTTGGCCACTTTGCGGGCGGGGGGACATAACAGCTGATCTGTGACAATATCACCACCATCTGCTGCCATTTTCACTGAAGACGTTTCATACAAAAGGCACCTTTGGGTTAGTGTAAATTCGCTGAACTGGTGACGAAAATACCCAGCGAGTACAAATTTAAAGTATGATTGGCTGAACAAATTATAAGTTGATGGTATTCACACAAGAAAACCAAATACCCCAAAGACTGTAGGACAGACTAATCTGTCTCTGGGGACCAAACACAAGAATTTTTGATTGCCTAATTCTTTTTCCTGAACATAAAACTAACCTTGATGCTTATTTCCCAGACAGAAAACCCTTCTTTGTGCCCAAGTGCTTAAACCATTGCATACCAGTTAATTTCCTCCATGAATTATGGACATAGATACTCATAGACATGATCAAATTATAATTTTATTTTTGGTTTAAAATTCTCATTTGTGTCAGTTGACTGTTAAACAATGTCAGAATATGACATCTGTTCAAACCAAAATAACTCTAAGCTACCTTCTGCTCGAAGGTAGCTGTACAACCACATTATCTTACTGTTGATTTTCAGTCAGTTAAAGAGAATTACTTTAAATGTTGGTTGTCAAAGTGAGTATGAAAAGTCCCGTGGAAGTCCTGTCCATTTTTTTTAATCTGACAACGTCAAGTACAAAATAACCAACTACACTATAGGGCATTTTTCTAAGGGGAAGCTCTATTTTTGTGAACGACCTTTATTCAAGCGAAATGTTCACAGAGCATAAGATGAGTGGCAATGCAGCCAAAGTCCTAAACAGAATTTTTGTTCCAGAATGCTTTAAAAATGTTTTAAAGAATTTCTGGCTGCTTTGATGAAAAATGAAAGAAATGAGGACAAGACTGGATGTTTTTCCTTATTATTTCAGGAATACTTCAACAGCTGTTTGCATAAAACCCTTCATCCAACGCAGGACTTGGTAAAAATCTAAGGGGGATTTATGACAAACAGTATTTTTGTTGCAGGCTAAAGTGTCAATAGCTTTGCCATAATCCCCTGTATCTTAACGGGATCACACTTAAATCAGCTTTTTAAAATTATCGTATGTTTATTTTGTGTGAAACTGTTGTGACGATAGCTTACACACATGCTGATGAGGTGCAGAACGGAATATTTTAGTTAAACGTCCTCTGGATCATCTGCAAGCCCTGTCTCTTAAAGAGTCTCACCCTAAAAGGTCAATGTAATTCACTATTATCTCCTCCACCAAGTGGCCATTTCCTGCTTATTAACCACTTCTAATGAAGAGCTATTATAGCTGTCTTAAGGTATGCACAAGCACGTAATGACACACTCACACATACACATTTACCTGCTTACCTGTGCAGACATCTGCAGTCTTTTGCCCTGAGTTCATCTGAAAATCCATGCAGAGAATTTCTGAAAATTCCCTGCTTCTCAATGTATCTTCAAAGCTCCAGAAAACATTCTCTAAATTTGGTGTGAGTCCTAACAAAGTGGGAACAAATGCCACTTGCCCAAACTTTGTCCTAAAATAGCTCCCCTCAGGCACCAGCTTTATAGAATGAGACCATCAGTCAGCCAGTTTCTACCGCTTATTCCATAGTGGGTCACAGGGAAGCTGGTGGCTATCCCCAGTAGTCTACGGGCAAGAGGTGGGCTCCACTCTGAACAGGTCGCCAGTCCATCGCATTGCAACATACAAACAACCATGCACTCACTCATTCATACACCTAAGAGCAATTTAGAGAGAACAATTAACCTAACAGGCATGTCTTTAGACTGTGGGAGGAAGCCGGAGTACCTGGTGAGAACCCACTTATGCACAGGGAGAACATGCAAACTCAATGCAGAAACACCCTTGGCCGAACCCAGGACCTTCTTGCTGCAAGGCAACAGTGCTACCAACTGCGCCACCGTGCAGCCCAGAATGAGAGCATTCAACAGATAATTATTTTTAATTTAACGTTTTGCTGCTCATGTTTTACTTTAAATATGTTTAGGAGAACACATGAAGTGGTAATAATAGAATGTAATAAACTTGGAGCAATGAAGTGAGAGTGATCATCCAAAAGTACCTCCTAATAATGTGGTATTGCTATATTCACCAACATTGTATTGTTTAAACCAATGTATAAGCGTATAATTGGAAAATAGTTATAATTTTAATGTTCTTTCATTCTTTCAATGTGACACATCTTTAACTTTAGGATTATTATGCCGATGTGGTCTGATTCTGCAAGGTCCTTGAAATTGTAATAATTTTGGTAATTATATGAAAAATATTAGACATTTTTTCCTTTTTAAACACAGATATTTATGCAACATTAGGCAGTGCATTTTCTTAAAACAATAAAACTAAACTTCATCAATTTTTTACAAAAAGAACAAAACACTGAATAAAAAAAGTTAAAATTGAAAGAAAAATGAGGTTAGAGCAAAAAATACTGACTCATTTATAAAACTGACATTTTCAATATACAGGGGTTGGACAATGAAACTGAAACACCTGTCATTTTAGTGTGGGAGGTTTCATGGCTAAATTGGACCAGCCTGGTAGCCAGTCTTCATTGATTGCACATTGCACCAGTAAGAGCA
>JAHUTJ010001751.1:0-16745 GCA_036250325.1 Characodon lateralis
TCTGCTCTTACTGGTGCAATGTGCAATCAATGAAGACTGGCTACCAGGCTGGTCCAATTTAGCCATGAAACCTCCCACACTAAAATGACAGGTGTTTCAGTTTCATTGTCCAACCCCTGTAAGTCTCACGTTGTTTTTAAATTCATGATTTGTTCATAATATAATGATCTAATTTTCAGAGGCTTTTCTCCTCATTGAGATCTGAATTTTCCAGATTATTAGAAAAATAAGCACTGAAAAACGTTTAGTTGCTTCAGAAAAACATGTATAAATGTCCAAAGAGCATTGTAAATACACAACCTAAATGGAATGTCATGTAGTAATTGAGTGACAGATTTTTTTTAAGCAGTGTTAATTCACAGTAGTTCTTCATTCTCAAAAAAAAAAATCAAATAAAAGTAGAAAATTCCACAGTTTCACAACCTAGTCACTTTCAGTTGATGTTTGGTTTTTTTAACAGTATTGTTCAGAATTTAAGAAATTGAACACAGTTCATAAAGGTAAGATAACCCAAAACATGTCTAAGTATTTAAAAGCAAATTCATGGCTCTTTTTATCATTATTCTGTGTTTTGTAATTTTCTTTGGGTAGTTAAAAAAAAAAAAGTGAAATGTAATTTCTGCCTCTTTTAACCTTCATTATACAGTGCATTAATTGGTCACGTGTTTATGACCAGAAAATCAAGAGGATGTGACATGTTTTCATTTCAAAAACTAAACTAGAATAAAGTGGCACAGATGATAGCGCTGCTGCCTTGCAGTAAGAAGGTCCTGGGTTCGACACCCAGCCGGGGATCTTTCTGCATCCAGTTTGCATGTTCAGCTGGCACTGTACTCTGTCTTCCTTCCACGGTCCAAGATATGCCTGTTAGGTTAATTTCTCTACATTACCCCTAGGTGTGTGCATGATTGTGTGCCCTGTTTGCCCTGCGATAGACTGGCGACCTATCCAGGATGTACCCCGCCTCCCGCACGTAGACTACTGGAGATAGGCCCCAGCTTTCCGAAGACCCACTATGGAAGAAGCAGTATAGAAAATGACTGTTTGTAATGACTGCAGACATTTACTGAAAGTGTGGATGTAAATTTAAAAAACATACAAAACAATTTTTTAATTTGTGCATGTATATTCATATTTATTTATTTTAAAGGGTCAGTATCTGATCTGATCATATTTTGGAGAATCTGGAACTAAAATTTCATAAGCAATCTTTGCCTTCTAAAACAAGTTATAGTTAACTTAATTTTAAAAGGTGTTTAATTTAGCAAACTTATTTACATTGTGGCATTTTGTGTCATGACAAAATATGTTATGACAAAATATAATTGCATGCACTAAAGCTGCAAAATGTAAATGTGTTAGTTCTCTAGTTTTTTCAATGAGTCTTTATTTCCTCTTACCGTTGCTCTGTTTAATATTTACTGTTTTATACACTAGAGATGTCAAAGTTTCACAAAGAAACATCCTCATCCAATTGGCCAGTCATGAGTCTACTGAGATTGATATAATCACAAAAGAAAATGCCAATAGAATGTTACTTTGCAGCTTTAGTTGTAAAAAGAGTAGAAACTGTTAGCATTTTGACACCAAAGAACACAAAGAAACGAGCATGAAAAGCTGATCACAAAACACCAAAGTGCCATCCACAGTCCCCTCTTTTCATAAATTCTAGTCGGTTTTAGGAACATCTGTGTCAACCTACACATAAATGTATATAGGAATTTTTGAAATTTTGTTTTAGTGATAGATGGCATACTCCGGTCTCTGCAAGACAAGCATAATTTTGAACATACATAAATCTATCTATATATCTGATAAAATGTAATACTAATATCAAATTAAATATTGGAGCACCTTCTTCACTAAAGCAAGTGCAGAGATACACATCGAGCTATGTAATGTTTTACATTGCTTCTAAAGGTTCAGCAGATGAAAATATTCTCTAAACTTTACACAGATTCTGGATAATATTGCCCAAATCTTCTGAATTATCTATTGCTTATGAAAGCTGTTTCCCTCAGTCATGTCCTGCTCTCTGAAACATCTGCTGCCAATCTTCACTTAAATAGTCTTAAAAATATTTAGTTTTGACATGCGGCAGGATTTATTTTTCCTGGTTCCATATCACCTTCATATTTTAGCCATCTGTCTGGCTGATCAAAAACAAATCAAAATGTGTTGCTATCTGTTGTTTGCAATGTAGATTAGATTCTGAACTCCATCAATCTTGGACCGTTTCAATCTGACACCTTTTTCTAATCTTAAAATACACCAATCAGTCATAACGGTGTGACTAACAACCCAGTAAAGCGGGTAAACAAGCAGTGTACAATACATTTATACAAGGTTCCTTTATTTTTAAATTCCATCCTCTTACAGACGAATATTGTCACAATTTTTTCCAGCCAATTTCCGGGCCATTTTTATGTCTTTGTACAAACGCTTCCTTCATATTTTAATGGATTCTTGAAACGGGGTCAGGCTTTTATTTGGATTCTCCAATAAAACATTAAACAGCCGGCTGTTTCAAAGATGAAGAATGGGGAAGAACGCATGTAAATTAAAAAATCAGCTAGAATTCAAAGCACATTGTTAGGTGGTTGTTTTGTAAAATTCAGGTCCATAAATATTTGGACAGAGTTGTTTTTCTAATTTTGGTTCTGTTATTACCACAATGAGCTTTAAATGAAACAACTCAGATGCAGCTGAAGTCCAGACTATTAGATGGGTTAAACAAAAAGATTGCATAAAAATGTGAGGAACTAAAGCATTTTTTTAAAAACAATCCATTCATTTTAGGGGCTCAAAGGAAATTTAACAAATTAAATAAATAAACAAATTAAATTAAATAAAATGTTCCTTTCTAATATTATGGTGATAACCCCTTGCTGGTAATAACAGGCTGAAGTTTAGAACTCATGGACCACGGACCATCACCAGGCATTTGGTTTTCCCTTTTTTAATGCGTTGAAAGGCCATTACTGCAGTGACTTTAGGTTGCTGTTTGTTTGTGGGCCTTTCTGCCTGAAGTTTAGTTTTTCAACAAGTATAATGCATGCTAAATTGGGTAAAGATCATGTGACTTGGCCATTCAAGAGTATTCCAATTCTTTGCTTTGATAAACTCCTTAGGTTGCTTAGGCTGTATATTTTGGGTCATGTATTTAGCCGGTTTGGAGCAACCTGGATGTCCCTGAACACCTCATAATTAATTCGGCTGCTCCTGTCCAGTGTCAGGTAATCAATAAACACTAGTGTCCCAGTGCCACTAGCAGCCATGCACTCCCAGGCCATCACACTACTCCCACCAGGTTTTGCAGATGTGGTATGCTTGGAAGCTTTGGTCCCTCGCCTTCTCCATACTGTTTTTTTGCCATCATTCTGGTAGAGATTGATCTTGGTTTATACTGTTTTCACAGCTTAAGGATACATTTTCTCACCTGCATGGAAAGCTCCTTTGACTGCATTTTGTCAGTTCACAGCAAAATCTTCCAAATGCAAGCACCACACCTCAAATCAACTCCAGGTTTTTTATCTGCTCAATCGATTATGACATAACAAGGGACTGCAAACACCTGCCCATGAAATAGCCTTTGAGTAACTTCTCAAAATACTTCTAGTCTCTTTAAAAAGAGGGCTGCACATGTTAAGGATGCAAAAGTCCTAAACCCTTCATCTAACTTGAATGTAGGTCCTTTAAATGTAATCTGAGTCTGCACATTATGTCTGTGTTCATTACATAACTATAATTGGAATATTTTTCTATAAACAGATAAAAAAAACTTGTCATTGTCCAAGTAATTTATTTTAATTTTTGATGCCTATGGCTTATAAACTACTAAAAATAATTACATTTTCAGGAAAGTAAGTTATGAGATAAGACCAATTAAAAAATAGTTTTAAGGATAAATTTCATGGAATAGGCTACACAATCATCCTCCACAAACAATAGAGAACTGTGAGCGTTCATCGATCTTGAAGAAGAAGAATAATCCATGGTGGTCTGGAAACAACTTTTAAAGCTGTTTTCCTGTCGCTTAAGGCCTGTAAAAATCTATGTGCTGTAGCAGCAGTTTGTGTTCTTCAGGTGACATGATGACATACTCAACAGTAGTGGTGCTGGAGGCTTTGGGAGGAATGGTTTGGACCTATAGGCCTACTTGGCCAAAGTCCAGTCAGAAACTCCATAAGAGGCAAACTTATGTTGTGCACAATTGTCGCTGCATAGATGCAATAATTCATGCAAAATGAGTCCCAAGCAACTACTGTGTGCGTACCGTACAGTATGTTAAGATTCCTTTTAGATGAACTTTCATATCTTCATTCAAAATATTTTTTTCTTGGTCTTATTTAACAGTGAAATTTTCTGGGAAAATGATTTATAGTTTTTCATTAGCTGTAAGACTTCGTCATTAAATTAAAGCTGTGAAAGCTTTAGCAAACCAGAAACTGAATGAAATCCAGTAATAAAAACAACCTCATGACACTTGGATAAAAGTTATATCTAAAAGGGAATATTTATTTGTCAAACACTTTATAAATGTTTTTAGAAAAAAAAAATTAGATTAGCAGATTGTTTTTTTCACCCAACAATATGCACCTTTACCCACACTGCCTTATTTCTTTTATCTCTGAGTCCGTGCGGCCTGCTGCTGTCCTTGGGGTTTGGTACCACACCGAATAAGTTATTTCCTTCTTGTTTGTTCCCTAATATATTCTTTTAAATATCTTTTTATATGATATATGCTTTTGCAGGACATAGGAAAATCTCAAAATCTCTTGAAATCAGAATCAGAAAAGCTTTATTGCCAAGTACGTTTTTGGACATACAAGGAATTTGTTTTGGCGTAGTCGGTGCAATACAATTCAAACTACACAGTATAAACATAGCTACAATATAATATAAATATATGTGCACAGTTTTAAGTGAGTGAGAGTAAATGTAGAGCAGTATAGGAGAGCGGTACAACAGTGCAGGTGATCAGTATGCATTACATTAACGCTCAGCTTGGACTCCTGCTTTACTTGCACAGAGTTACAGGTGTCCTGTCAGCAAAAAAGGGTGGGTGTGGGGGAAAGTAAGAGCGTCAGGGTGGTTTCCAGGCTTTGTTAACCAGGCTGGTGGCAGATGGGGAAAAAACTGTTCTTGTGGCGTGAGGTTTTGGTCCACATGGACTGCAGCCTCCTGCCAGAGGGGAGAGTCTCAAAGAGTCTGTGACCGGGGTGGGAGGGATCAGCCAGAATCTTCCCTGTCTGCTGCAGGGTCCTGGAGGTGTACAGTTGCTGGAGCGACAGTAGACTGCAGCCAATCACCTTCTCAGCAGACCGAATGACCAAAATGGCATTTGTGCCAAAAAAACAGTTTATTTCTAATGGGTGGAGAGTAAGACATGGCCTCACCTGATAGTTTGTAGAATAAATGAATATAAATGATTTGAATGACGGGAAATATATAAATTCTTAACCTTGCACGTGTAGAATACATTTTAGTTTTCAGATGTACAACAAGGGTGGTAAAAACATTTATGAACATTTTAGGATACTCAAACATCAGATAGATGTTGACTTTTAAGTAGCATGTCTGTCAATGGCATCATAGTCAATTACTATCTCTCTGCTGTGCCAACCTTTGCCGTTTACGCTGTACTGATAGGTATAAGCCTGCTTGTCTAACAGATTTCCTCTGGGGACTTCTCAGAGGGATACTGGTTCGAAACAACCAGCTGGTGCCGTAGAGACACTCTTGCCAGATTATTAATAATCATAACCTGGCCCATCCCCCATCTCATATCTTGGATTGAAGCCATCTCTTTTCAGCATGACAGGCAGTAACAGAGACTATTCCTATTTTAGATTCCAGCTTTGTAACATTGCAAATGCATTACAAATTCCCATATTTTAAACCGCAATTCAAATGAAGCAGCATACAGCTGCATCACAGTAATTTAGAATATCAATAATTTATTTCAATAATTCTGATTTTTTTAAACTTGGTATGAAAATGAAGGAAATTTGTCTTTGGGTGATTGTTCTTTTTAATTGTAACAGTGGTTTGTGGCAGTAAATCTTCAAACTCAAGTCCTCATTCATGATTCATGCAACCTTAAGGTGTCCCTTATCAACACACCTCTCTCATTGACCTCATCCTCAAAACTTTGAAGAGCTGGACTGCACGCTGAGGAGGCAATTTAGCCATTAGATTCAGGTGTGTAGGACCAGGGACACATCTAAATGTTGCAGGACACTCTGTCTTTGAGTTTGAGACCCCTGCCTTAAAGGGTGGCACATTTGTGGGTGAGCAGCAGGGATGGGTATATAGTTGTACCCATAAAATATTTTGATAGATCCTGTCTTATATAGAGCAAAGCTTCAATTTAGGAAGTTATTTGAGATTCAATGAGATGCATTTATATTTGGAAAAGTCCAAAAGAACAGACAGCAATTATTTGCTTGTTTTAATTTTTTAAGATTTATTGGTGGAAAATTAAACATAAATTGTAACTGGAAATACATTTTTTTCCTCTCTAAGGTGATGCGATTTGATTTCTCCAGGTGTTTAAACGGATCAGCTTTCATCACAACAAACAGGTATAATCTTAACAGTGAGTGTCTTTTGTAAAATGAGTTCACTTTAACAAAAAAAAGAAAATTACCATCAGGCTTAATATTGGACCAAGTTATCTAAAATGCTGAAACTATCAAATGGCTCAGTGCCATCTAAGCAAGGTCATAAAGACCTTTTTACAGACCTTTAACATTTTCCATTCACATTTTTAAAATACTAATAAAATATTTTCTAAAAACTGGAAAAATTGACAGTTTTTTGTCTTTTTGTTTCATAAAAGTTTTATCTGCTTATCTACATCAGAATTAACTTTATCTTGGTTTTAAACAAAAATGACCAGTCAGCAGGTCAAAAAAAGGAATAATAAAAAAGAGAGTGCCAAGTATGCTTGATCTAGCAACACAATATTAGTCTTGCAATTTTCTTGTACTCGTACTCGTCGTTTTCCGCTTTATCCAGGACTGGGTCGCGGGGGCAGCAGACTCAGCAGGGACGCCCAAAAGTCCCTCTCCCCAGATACCTCCTCAGCTCCTCCAGGGGAAGCCCAAGGTGTTCCCAGGCCAGCCGAGAGACATAGTCCCTCCAGCGTGTCCTGGGCCGTCCCCTGGGCCTCCTCCCGGTGGAGGATATTAGTCTTGCAGTTTTATTTCAGTAAATAGGTAATTAGTCCTCATTCAGTGAACAAGTGACATGTTGCAGTGTCTGTTTGAAACAAGCTCAGCTTAACCTGAGAAGCTGTTTTGATCATCTAAGCAACACATAACTACTCTGCTAAACAGATTTCTATTTCTGCATAGGCTCTCAAATGATATACTGTATGTGACACATTTAACACATTTTCTATGTTTGGCCATATTTGCTCACTGTGAGAAACTAAAGCGAATGTAAACAAGTGATACCAGACAGGATGTTTTATTTTTATACAGCTTTATGTCAAAATGTTGTGCCTTTAAGCACCAAATACATTAGAATTTGTTTAATAATCTTCTTCTAAGCACAGACGTATTATTTCCACAAGGGTTACTATTGGGGCTACTATAAAATGAAACAGAGAGAAGGGTGACATTCAGTATCTGTTTCAAGGACCCTTTAACATGATCTATGGATGATGACTGACACTTAGCAGCTTTTTCTGTGATCAAACCAGTGACCTTTGAGTAATTGGATGGCATCTCAAGCCACCAAGTCACCTTGCCAGAATGATAATTTTTAAACAGACCGATGTCTCATAATGTTTTCTTTTCACAGGAAAATGAAATATATGTTGATACCTTAACAATAGTTTATATTTGCTATGCTTTCTTTTGGTAATACCTTTTACACTTTTTTACTCTTCTTGCTGTTTGAACTGAACAGTTAAAGTGTTAGCTAGCTAAGCTAAGTTGGTGGAGATCTTTATGTACTTCTCGGGATCCTTCGTAGTCTACCAGATTCTTACCGTTTTTGGCACTGTTTGTTTAGTCTTGTTTTAACTTGCCTGTTTCAAATTTTCTGATGCTTTTAGTTTAATTTAGAAATGTAATTTGTAGGTTTGCTTGCCAATCCTGATTGTGACACATTTCCTTTTCTATTCATCAAAATCCTGACCACTGTTGAGCTAACTGTGCCAAAAGGCCTCTTCTTCTGGCAAACCACAATTGTGAGTTTTTTCTGCCCATGGTTGTCGGTGGATAAGTTAGCCTGAGCAGACTGATGCTTTGAAAGCAGGTCATGAACACTTTGACATGTTCTTGAGGTTAATTTTAAAGCAGTGAATAAGAATGATGCAAATCTGAATGTGATTCATAAGCAAGCATGCGTGTAAAAGAATATGTTTACTTCTCTGTGTTAGAAAAATACAGAAGACACTGATACAAGTTTAATGTGATAACTGCAGGCTGTTGAAATCTCACGTAGAGTTCAGCCAACATTCAGAAGGGACACAAATTTTGTTTTTCACACTTTTGCTGTGAGGCTTAACTTTGTTTTTGGGTTTTTGTGCAGTGTTCAAATGCACAATAATTTGTTTCAAACTTTATAAAGAAATAAATATATATATTCACAGTATGTGTGACCTGGCAAATACCATCTATTTTATCAGGTACATCTTGCTAGTACCAGGGATAATCACCATTGTCATTCATAATTACTTGAATTCTTTCTGGCATAGATTCAACAAGGTGTTGGAAAGAGTCTTTAAATATTTTACTCTAAATTGACATGGTAGCATCATACGGTTGCTGCAGGTTTGTTTCACCACATCCAAAAAGGGCTTGTTTAGCTTCAAAGCCAGTGGAGCCCATTGGAGTACAGTGAGTTTATTTTCATGTTAAAAAAACAGTTTGAACTTATTTGAGCTTTGCTGCTTTGTAGCCATCTTTTTATGGCTACTCTGTGGTCATCAAGGGATGGACATGGTCAGCAAAATTATGTAGAAAGGCTGTGGCAGTTAAAAGATGATCAGCTGGTATAAGGGGGAAACTGTGTCCCAGAATCCATGTTTTTTATCTGAATGTTACAGCTGAAATTAACTCATCAGACCATTAGTAGAACATTCTCTGTAAACCCAAGAGATAACTGTTTGTGAAAATCTTAAAATACTGAGACCAGCCTGCCTGGCACTAACAATCATGCAACTTAAACACCCTTTATTCGACAAATTCAGCAAATCCTCTTCACCACTTCTAGATATATAAAATGCTTTGGGTCGCTGTCATGTAATTGGCTGACTCATGATTTGAATAAGGCAGTTGGATATGTTAACCTAATAACGTGGCTGGTTAGCGTATTAATGAGCTAACTTTGGTATCATTGCATCATAGGAACAAATGAAGCTGTGAAAAAAATCAAAATAAAAAAACTATCAATGTAATTATCAGACTGATTGCAAGAGGGGTCAAGTATGTCAGTTTCCAGCAGTGTCCAGTGTTTTGCTTAACATTTGCAGAATGGGAGTGTGAGTTATTTCTTTCAAAGAGAAATATCAAGTATGACAACCACATAGCAGAAGACTGCAAATTTGTTTTCTGTAATTCTTCCTCCTAATTATCATGGAATACAGTAAACAATTTTTTTCCAAAGAAGAAAATGCTAATTCTACCAAAGATGTGTGATGCTGACAATCAATCATCTGATACAATTCATGTGCTTTCCATTCAAGTAACAGAGTTTTATACACATTTCCATCCAATAACACTGCCACATTTAACAATTGGGATCAAGACAAGTTCCAAAAGGAACTTATTCCAATAATATAGAAATACTATGATTATCTCTGCATTTCCCAGCACACTGGAATGATGTCACAAAGCAAGGTAATAATAATAATGTGGCACCTATATTTTGGATAGAAGGGAAAACTTCATAGACTTAAAACCATTTGAGAACATGTGGTTGTTGTAATGTGTTGTGGAACGGAAACGGAACGCAGAAAAACACTTGACTGCAGCATAGTGGATATGAGGTTCTTGAGGCTTTAAGAACAAAAAGATAAACTTACACGAGTTTCCAAAATGACAAGGAACAGGAACCACCATGGGAGTAACAGGGGGACCAAGCGAGGAACAATGAAAATAACCAAACATATATACTGAAGGAGAGAGGAGTGAGAACCAATGAAAATAGGTGACAGGTAATCAAAGGAAGAACAGGTGAGACAAGGAGGCAGGGAGGCAGAGGGAGCAGGTGAACCTAATAAAACTAAAACATGAGGAAAGGGACTAAACACAAACAAAGTCCAAACCCTGACAGTGGTTAGTTCTCAAAAAGTGGATGGGTAGGCATAAGTCAGCAAGCTGATCAGCTCCAATCAATAATAGGGCAAGAATGCTTCACCATTAGTCAGAATTTTTGAAAAGTTCATTGAAAAGGTTACTAAGAAAATCAACACTGTCAATTTTGAGTCTTGCCATAAGCAGTATGTATTTGCTGATTAAAAAGTGTGACCTAAATTATTTCTAACTGATCCTGAACATACAATAGAAATTCATTAAAGAAAATCTCAGGTTGTTCAATGAACCTTTAAGTCACATCAAAATGTTTTAGACATGACTGTGCTCTCCATAAATTCACTGTGCTTTCTAATGTGGGCCCAACACTGAAATTAGCTTTAAAAGCTGAATGGCTACGAAGTAGCACAAACTCTGATAAGCTGTTGCTTTGGTCTACCCCATCGGTCTTTTCTTTATTTTGAGAAATTCCAACAAAGTTTTAGTCATTTTGTGTCCTTCAGTAGTTCACAAATAAACTCACTCATCACTGTTGTTTCCGTTTGTTGGACTATAATTTCCAGAGCTGCTGCATGACTCATTTAATGACATTAAAGCAAAGAAGCAAACAACTGAAGGGGGGGTCTAAGTCCACAAGGCCAAGCATTCTCTAAGTAGTCCTAATTGATTGCTCTGGAAGTTATTGTTAGTAGTTGCCATTTTTGACTATTCAGGCAATTGTTTGGACTATTACATTAATGTCTGGCATTTGGGCATGCTAATATTAAAGCAGTAGCTTGGAATCCTCTGAAATCTACTCAATTCAGCCCTTGTCATATTGAAAAGACTGCTGCTACAGGAGATTCCTGGAAGTCACTGCTCTGGGAAAAAGGGTGCAACTGCCATTTAAGCAAGATATGTAGCTATGCCAATGTTTTAATTGAAAATTTCATTTGTTTATTGTTTTTTTTTTTTTTAACTATGCAGCTGCCTTCTTGGCCTCTATTGTAAAATAAATATTTTTATCTCACTGGTTAAATAGAGGCTAAATAGATAAAAATACTGGGAAGTACATGTTGCAGTACAAAACTGTAAGTCACAGATAAAATATTAACCTCTTTGCAAAAATAAGCAATAAAAAGACCAGACAGCAATTTTCTTTAATGTGCACTATATTGCCAAAAGTATTAGGTCACCCCTCCCAGTTATTGAATCGGGAATTCCAATCATTTTCATGACCACATCTGTATAACAGAAGCACCCAAGCATGATGGGTGGCTCTCAGGAGCTCAGTTAATTCTATCACAGTGGTACACCGTGGCGTCTGTGCAACCAACCTGTCTGTTGGTTCGTAAAATTCCCTCTCAAACAAATATTCCACAGTCAACTGTTAGAAGTTTTGTAACAAAGCACTTCATTGAATGGCTTTGAATGGCCAAGCAACTGCATGCAAGATTACATTGCCAAGCGCAGTTTAAAGCAGTAAAACACAACACCACTGGACTCTAGGATAATGCTCAGTGGAGGAATGAATCATAGTTTTATCTATCAATTCAATGGATAAGCTTGGGTTTGGCAGTTGCCAGGAGAACTGCACTTGCCTGACTGCATTATCAAGTGTAATGTTTGTCGGTATGCTGAAGCATTAAAGGTTATTTTCACCGGAACGAAGAGGCCAAACCGAATTCCTTGCCTCACAAGACATTCTGGATCATTTTTGGCTACCGGCTCTGTGGCAACAGTTTGTGACTCCTTCAGTTCCACAATGTCTGCTCACCGGTGCAAAAACCATGGTCCATTAAAACATGGATGAGGAAATTTGGTGGGGAGAATCTTGACTGATCTTGACTGAACCTGAACTCAAGCTGATGGAGCATCTGTGGGATGAATTGGAGCAGTGACCCAGGTCTTCTCGTTCAATATCAGTGTCACAAAAGGTCTCCTGGAAGAATAGTCAAATATAACTCTTTTCTATTAAAATTTGATTGATAATATCATAACTGAAACCTGCTTGAGCTAGCTGCTTCTTAGAAGTAAATTCTTCACCATAACAACAGATTTTTTGTATTTTTACAGAGAATAAGAATGATAATTCAAAAACTTCTCATTCACTCAATGTTACTGGATGGATGAAACTATTTATTTTTAAATAATTGTATTTGCTTTTTTTAGTTGACAATACCTGATTTTGCCATGGAATGATGTCACAAAGCAAGGTAATAATAATAATGTGGCACCTATATTTTGGATAGAAGGGAAAACTTCATAGACTTAAAACCATTTGAGAACATGTGGTTGTTGTAATGTGTTGTGGAACGGAAACGGAACGCAGAAAAACACTTGACTGCAGCATAGTGGATATGAGGTTCTTGAGGCTTTAAGAACAAAAAGATAAACTTACACGAGTTTCCAAAATGACAAGGAACAGGAACCACCATGGGAGTAACAGGGGGACCAAGCGAGGAACAATGAAAATAACCAAACATATATACTGAAGGAGAGAGGAGTGAGAACCAATGAAAATAGGTGACAGGTAATCAAAGGAAGAACAGGTGAGACAAGGAGGCAGGGAGGCAGAGGGAGCAGGTGAACCTAATAAAACTAAAACATGAGGAAAGGGACTAAACACAAACAAAGTCCAAACCCTGACAGTGGTTAGTTCTCAAAAAGTGGATGGGTAGGCATAAGTCAGCAAGCTGATCAGCTCCAATCAATAATAGGGCAAGAATGCTTCACCATTAGTCAGAATTTTTGAAAAGTTCATTGAAAAGGTTACTAAGAAAATCAACACTGTCAATTTTGAGTCTTGCCATAAGCAGTATGTATTTGCTGATTAAAAAGTGTGACCTAAATTATTTCTAACTGATCCTGAACATACAATAGAAATTCATTAAAGAAAATCTCAGGTTGTTCAATGAACCTTTAAGTCACATCAAAATGTTTTAGACATGACTGTGCTCTCCATAAATTCACTGTGCTTTCTAATGTGGGCCCAACACTGAAATTAGCTTTAAAAGCTGAATGGCTACGAAGTAGCACAAACTCTGATAAGCTGTTGCTTTGGTCTACCCCATCGGTCTTTTCTTTATTTTGAGAAATTCCAACAAAGTTTTAGTCATTTTGTGTCCTTCAGTAGTTCACAAATAAACTCACTCATCACTGTTGTTTCCGTTTGTTGGACTATAATTTCCAGAGCTGCTGCATGACTCATTTAATGACATTAAAGCAAAGAAGCAAACAACTGAAGGGGGGGTCTAAGTCCACAAGGCCAAGCATTCTCTAAGTAGTCCTAATTGATTGCTCTGGAAGTTATTGTTAGTAGTTGCCATTTTTGACTATTCAGGCAATTGTTTGGACTATTACATTAATGTCTGGCATTTGGGCATGCTAATATTAAAGCAGTAGCTTGGAATCCTCTGAAATCTACTCAATTCAGCCCTTGTCAAATAATATGGGGAAAATAAAAGTTATGATGGTCTGTTGGGAAAGGTAGTTAAACTTTAAAAACAGTAAAAGGATATGAAGATATCCAAGGAACTGACAAGATCTACTGGCGATATTCAAACTGATTGAGAAGTGGAAAATGAAGGATTCTGTTATAACCAAGCTATTGTAAGGTAAATGACAGAAATGTCAGCCACAGCAATGTAAAAAAAAAGCAACAGGGCTGTTAAAAATTTATAATAAAAAGACACTTGATTTAAAATGGGCTGCATGGACAACAGACCAGAAAAAGGCCATTCCTAAACCAAACTCAAAAAAGAAAGAAGGGACCGAAAAACAACTTTTCGGCTGCAAACATCAACACAACATTTGAAAAGGAATCAACAAAGCATGAGATGAAAACTATAATGATTCTTACTGTCAAACAAGGAGGTGGATAGGTGATGTCTTCTGGATGAATGAGCTACAAAAGCACAGGGAGGTTGGTCCAAATTGATGACAATATGTATTTGATTGATGCCAGTATGTATTCAAGCAATTAGAACCTATCACCTTGAAAGGTGTGCATGAGATGTACTACCTTCCCAAAACACAAGGCCAGACTTACCACTCATTGGCTACAAAAAAAAAAAAAAAAAAATGAAGGTTCAGAGCCATCTTAGTCTCCAGAACTTAGTATCATTGACCCATTTTGGGTAGATTTGATATGTGCAGTTCATGCAAGACAATTCAAGGACTCACAAGACCTAAAGGCTTTTGAACAAGAAGAATGGGAAGCTTCAAGCTCTGATAACATAAAGTTCCTCACCCACAACCACCACAAAAGACTTCAAATTGTGGTGGATGTTAAAGGGGCATTAAATGGTATTAAGAACTAGGTTTTGTAATTTTTTTGAACCTGGTCACTTAGGTAGTTTCTGTTGCCGTTAAAAATTAAAGAGCAAACACAATTGTTTGTTAAATGTCATAACCAGCGAGTACACATGAGTGACAGAAATATGTTTTATATTCTCTGATAAATAGCTTTTAGTGTATGAAGGGGGTGTATACTCGGTTAGTTTTTAGCAGATTTGGAATAAAACATATTATCAAAAGCTTATGAGTAAAGTGAAATACTCGATATTCAAAAATGTGTAAATGAAAACATTACACTGTATAGTTATATTTTCGAAGTATCAAATTACTATCCATGTGTATTCTCTGGAACCAGTACAAAGGGTTAAAGATAAAATCATAAGGCTGTAAATAACAGCATTAAAGGAGGGGAGGAGGGTATTTCAGAGTTAGTAAGGCGAATACTTGATTTATGAAGGTAATTTGTTCCTTCACAACTTATCTTTTGCTCGAAGAAATAAATAAATAAACCAACCTTAAATTGGTCCAGGTTCCATACTATTAGCTGCAATTTTAAATCCGATGCAAATTATTTGATGAGCAGTGGCGCCTTTAAATAACCATTCACATAATTTTTACTCACAAAGGGACATGCCGGAATCTCAAGCTGAGAATGTATTGAAGCTAAGTACCCTGTCTCTATCATGCAGAATATTCTTAATATTCAATTCCATCAGGGGTTGAATATCACTGATCATTAAGTTTGCTTAACATAAAGAAGCCATTGATTATAGATCGAGCTAAAGTCTGGACTGAATAGCAGTCATCACTCCTCTTTTTATTTACATCGTAAATTTGTGTTAATGAAGTCAAACATTTGGATATGCACAAGACAGTTGCAAGTATAAACGAAGCTTAAGTCTTTAATAAACATACGTACATTTTGTGCAACTGTAGAGCGATGACATCAGTTGCACCATAACCATTGCTAGTAAAATGATAATCAAAAAAATAGCAGTCATGAAAGGCCATGTATTGAATAGATGAAAGGATGTCTGTGTTTGAATCCCTCCATCATTCATTTGTTCAGTGCTACATTTTTAAACACTGTTTTAAAGTCCCTGATCATGACTGATTTGAAAAGTTTTCCACAGTGAGACTTTCAGGCTTTAATGTCAGCATGTCAAGTACAGCCTCAGATTATATAGTAAAAATTACAGCCAAAGTCAAGTGCATACTAGACCATCTTGTGTGAGGATCATACCATCTGTGATGCCCCAAAACCCTGTTGACTCTCCAGCCATGCAGCTGTCATTGCTATATTATAGCTGGCAGAGATAGCAAAGGTTAAATTGCTTTCAGTTTGTATGTCTGTCTGTGTGTGTTCAAAATGTAGTCCTGAAGAAATATACTGTCAGAAGAATCTCAACAAAAGCAATTTTGAGTAGTCCGGTTGCTGTTTATACGTCTGTCTCTTTGCTACCAGACTTTCAGCGTGAGAGTCACACAGTGGATTTGTTTTCAAGATGAAAGGCATCACTAAAATGATTTCTAGTTACACGAGTCTCCAGCTCTCACAGGTCAGACCAACCTCATCCTTCATTTTGATATTGCCTTCATGCCCAAAAATTTTATTCAATTTGAATAAAATTTCATGATCACCTGCCAAAGAGCTCAGGCTCACCTTTCCTGTTGTTTCCAATGCTGCATTTGTTCCCATGACCAGATTTTGCTATCATGCAAAGGGCGGTTTTCAAGGAGACGACAATATAATATAGCCACGCAGCAGATTATTGTTATAACAATGACATTTTGTGCATTTTGTTGTGAGAGTTTCAGCACAGTGCTGTGCACTGAAAAAGTACATCCATCCGTCTCGTTTTGATACAGAGGACCAGCACCCTAAGAGACTGATTTTCAAAGCTGAATCCAGCAACCCTATAAAGGAAACTCCTTCCTATGGAAGCAAATCGTTACCATATTTCAAATGAAAAACATTTTCAGAAATGCTATTTCATTTTAAGAATGTGGCTGCATTGTTTGACTCATAAATGAAATTAGTAATCAATCATCCTATTTGCATATGCATTTTCTTCAAGACTGCTCATTCCTTCACTAAATTAAAATGAAAATGAAAAAGACATTTGAGATTTATTTTTCAAAATATGCCCCAGCAAATAGATACCAAAATTCAATTTGAAATGTAAAATTTGAAAA
>JAHUTJ010001752.1:0-16737 GCA_036250325.1 Characodon lateralis
GTCTCTTACTAGGAGGGAGTAGGCAATCCGCCAGGAGGAGAGGGATTCGGACTGGAGAAGAAGTGAATATGGAGACAATGGTAAGTCCGATGATTTCTTAGTTACTTGGGTTAGAGCTTGGAGTGCAAGCGAAGCATCAGGAGAGAGGTTTGAGGGTGGATAGGTTAGGTTGAATGGTCTCTGAAGATTCCGGGTCCGGACGCAGCCAGCCGGGGAAGTTCCTGAGTTCGGCGTTGGGTAGGTATGTGTGTAAGATCCTCCCTTTGGAGATCCTAGGAGCGAGGCTAGTGCGAAACGAAGCCACCGGGGCCAGCCTGAGTAACCTCCAGGTAGTTGCTGGTATAATCCTTGGAAGGTCCTTGAAAACGTAGTTAGTGTTTTAACGAAGCCACTGGGGCCAACCTGGGTAGCCTCCAGGTAGTCGCCAGTTCAGTTCACTAAGAAGAACAAAGAACAAGTTAAATGTTGTCGAAGGCAAAGTACACATAAACTTAATTAATACGAGGCTGGCTGAGTAGCTACCACAGAGGCTAATACTCGAGCGACGAGATGCTGGCTGCTTCCTGCTTAAGTACTCCAGGCTGGATTTTCTGATTTTTATTTGTAAAACTATTTAAAACCATGTATCCTTTTCCTTCCAGATCACAGTAATTCACCACTTTGTGTGGGTCTGTGAAATAAAATCATAATAAATTACATTGCAGTTTATGGTTGTTATGTACCTAAATGTGAAAAAGTTAAAGGTGTGTGAATACTTTTGAAAGGCAGTGGACATAAGTTCATATAACTTTCTTTAAACTTGTTTTTATTTATTTTCATTTTAATATGTTTTCAAAGATTAAAAGAGTGATGAATGACATCTACAGCTAAACCAAAAGCAGGCTATAATCAAATATTGCTTTCTTTTTAAGCACATTTTCTGCCTTTTTTATTACTCATCTTCACTTTTTGTGTTGTTTTCTTGCCTTGTTTATGAATCAGTTTGGACATTTAGACCAATTTAGGTTTGTGACTGCTTTAAATTAACCGAGGAGAAAGCAATATAGTCATTCTACAAATACAATAAATTGAAGTTTCAGCTCAATTTCTTGCAACTTAAACTTGTTCTATAACATTAATAAAAATCATACTTGGCAGCGCCAATGGGCATTTTTAATACAAAAGCCAATCCAGCAACCACAACCTTTCAGAGCCTTCTGACAGTTTCATAAAGCTGAACCTGCATCAGCATCACCAGTCAGAGTGGATTCTGTCTAGTTTCTGGGGCATCAAAAAATAATCTTATAAGCCTGATATGCATTAGAGAGTCCCCATGTAAAGTAGCAACTAAAAGATTCCTGTGTATTACCACTACAACATTTGCTCGATCCAACAACACTTCAAAGCAAATATCAGGTGTGAAATAGGTCAGATTTTTTTTTCTCCCGCTAATCATTTCCCATCAGAGACAGCTGTTCTCTCTGCTCAAGTTGGAGTGAGCACCTGGGTGCACACAGCTTCAGGGCAGAGCTTACTGATACATAGTGTCATAGCTCTACCTAGCCAGAGGCGAGGAAGAGGGTGTCTGATATTCACAAATTCCTACAATCTTTAAAAAAAGAACCACACTAGTAGCTTCAAAAGCAAGGAAGCTCCAAGCATGTGGTCCGGTCAGAATTTTTCATATAAAAGATTAGATCCTCCCAAATCACCCAATGTATATAACTATGGGATTCGATGAGAGATGTACTGAACATATTAGAGTTAAAAAAACAAAATGTTTGATGAATGAGTCCTTTCGATAATATTTAATGTTTTGATATTTATCAGGTTTCTCTCTGCAAAATATCACATGTACTTGCAAACTCTTGTTTAATCTCTTCCTTCCTGAGTGGTTTGCCTCTTAAAATGACACACATCACATTCAGTCACACTCAAAGCAATTTGCACAGACACAGACCTAAATGCTTCTCCTTTTACACACACTTCAAAAAAATTAAACTAAACACAGTTTAACCACTTTGACTCAGTGTGCCCTGATATAGCTCATTTTTTGCTCACTTTTTCTTTCTTTAGAAACCTTTGCTCAGTGAAACAAAATCTGTAATCAGCTTAGTTGTGTTGATGCATCGGACATTTTTAATCAGCGGTATAGAAAAAAGAGCAGCTCAGCACTAAGACGCCTGGCAAATGCAGAGCATTGAAAGGAGAAAACAGAGGGATGAAGCAAGAGGGGTATATTTGTCTTTTTATCTATATATCGGAAAAATTATAGAGTCGAGGAACTTCAAAACTTTTCAAATGGTTTAGAACAGATTAGAAAATAACCTTTTTTTTTAAAGTGAAAAAAAGGTAGCAGAAAAACTTTTAAATTAATTAAATTTATGCAAGTTGCCAGTAGACATGACTGAAAAACATAAATGCTACAGCTAGCATGAATTATGTTATAAAAATTTTTGGTGTCTTTATTCATTTTCACTCCAGGAAAGTAAAAAAAAAAACAAAAAAAAAACAAGTAGTTCTTTCTAAATCCCTACAGCTTATTTTGAATTTTTATCACATATAAAAAAAATATAATCCTTTTGAAGTAAAGAAAGTGAAGGGCAACTCAAACTGATACTGCTTTGAATTTTAATGCAGTTGGACGTGAGAACTATTGCAAGAAAACAGAAAATATCTAGCTTTAATTGATGTAGCTCTTACAGTAAATAATTCATCATCATTCTATATACCATAGACTTTTACTGATAATTCTAACTAAACCTTTCTTTTAGATACTCATTATTATTAAAATGTAGCATTTTTGTCTTTCAGACACAAATCAACTTACAATAATTTCACTTATAGGGCCAAAGCTGGCTTTCATAAAGCAAATTTAAGCCTGGTCAAAGGCAACAGACTGGGCTGTACTTATAGTCTGCACCCAATGATGGAACCAGTAAGGCCTAACCTTTCTGCTACAACCCAATCTCAGAAACACCTGAGGGAGGTTGAGGACATTTAGTCTGAACTGGCAGCATTCTAGGATGTCATTGTTCATGTAGCTTTGACAAAATATAAAGTCTTGTTGGTGTTTGCCATGGCAGTAATCCCTAAACACAGTGTTAGAGACTTTAGGTAAAGGGAGCTATCAGACCAAAAGTAAAGAATCCTAAAAATATTAAAGTACTGTCAGACAAAAATTTGGTTTTAGCAATTGTTAAAGATTTGTGGTATGTCTATAGTACAACACTTTTACTCAAACCCAAACAAATCCCAGCCATAATATGATACACTGCCTATTTTGCAGGTTTTCCCACTTGCAAAGTACGTAGAAGTCCACAATTTGTATCATAGGTACTCTTCAACTGTGAGTGATGGAATCTAAAACAAAAATACAGAAAATCGCATTGTGTAGTTTTCTGTATTTTTGTTGATCTCCTAACGACTAGTAAGAATCCTGGCTCTCACAGGCCTGTTAGTTCTTCTTTAAAAAGCCCTACTGTTCTCCACTCATTACCTGTATTAACTGCACCTGTTTGAACCCGTTATCTGTATAAATGACACCTGTCCACACACTTCAATCAAACAAACTCCAACCTCTCCATAATGGCTTAGATCAGAGAGCTGTGTAAGAATATCAAGAATAAAATAGTAGACCTGCACAAGGCTGGGACTCCATGCAAGATCTCACTTTGTGGGGCATCAATGATCATGAGAAAGGTGAGGGATCAGCCCAAAACTACACGGCAGTACCTAATCAATGACCTGAAGAGAGCTGGGACCACAGTCTCAAAGAAGACCATTAGTCCCACACTAAGCCGCCATGGATTGAAATCCTGCAGCACACACAAGGTCCCCCTGCTCAAGCCAGCCCATCTGAAGTTTGCCAATGACCATCTAGATGATTCAGAGGAGGAATGTGAGAAGGTCAATTGGTCTGATGAGACAAAAATAGAGCTAATTGGTCTAATCTCCACTCGCCGTGTTTTGAGGAAGAAGAAGGATGAGTACAACTCCAAGAACACCATGCCTACTATGAAGCATGGGAATGGAAACATGCTTTGGGATGCTTTTCTGCAAAATCAACAGGAAAACTTCAGCATATTGAGGGGAGGATGGATCAAAGGCATCAAAGATGGGTCATGGCTGGGTCTTTCAGCATGACAACGTGCCGAAGCACACAGCCAGGGCAACTAAGGAGTAGTTCCGTAAGAAGCATCTCTAGGTCCTGGCCAAGCACGCCTCCAGACCTGAACACAATCAAAAATCTTTGTAGGGAGCTGAACGTCCGTATTTCCCAGCGACATCCCAAAACCTGGAGGATCTGGAGAAGATCTGCATGGAGGAGTGGTCCAGAATCCCTGCTGCAGTGTGTGCAAACCTCGTCAAGAGCTACAGGAAATGCCTGACATCTGTAATTCTAAACAAAGGTTTCTCTACCAAATATTAAAGTTTGTTTTTCTGATGTATCAAATACTTATGTCATGCAATAAACTGCAAATTAATTACTTAAAAATCAAACAATGTGATTTTCTGGGTCTTTGTTTTAGATTCCGTCACAGTTGAAGAGTAACTATGATAAAAATTGAAGACTTCTACATGCTTTGCAACTGGGAAAACCTGCAAAATCGTCAGTGTATCAAATAACTGTTCGCCCCACTGGAAGTGGGAGAATTATACAATCATTCTTCCAATTTAGAGGTTAGATAAAACCTCTTGAGCCAAACTTTGGACATGCACCTCAGATGTGCGGAATACTTGAGAGAATCTTCTCAACTGATATACCCTTTATAATGGATATAGAAAATGGGGAATTAGGGAGACAATAGTCTTGCTATTTGAATAGCCTTCAGTTGCCTAAGTACTAATAATCTGTGGTGGCTTGGTCCCAGAGGTGGGTAACGTTCTTCTTATGTCCGTGTTTTTGCTGGGGTGAGTTGGTTGCCATTATCGATTACAGTTGACTGGAGGTTACAGGCAGTGCGGTTGGAGTGACGAGGATTCTCGTCCCTTTTTTTAAAACGAGAAGTTAGAAGAGTTTGTTATACCTCAAAGGAGATCACACTAAATCTCTGTAAGTTTGTTTTTGCAAGAGTTGTAGATACTACAGTTTGGTCAATTCCCTTAGGGTTAGTTAGGGTGGAGATGTAGCTTTCTTTCCTATAGTGGAATTCTGGACAAGTACTTTACACCTTCAAAAATATTTAAGTCAGAGTTCACCTAACCAATTATTGTTTTTGTTTTTTAGTCGTACGAGATTTATGTCATGCTATTTGTCTTGTCTTGTGGAGGTGCTCCAGGAGTGAAGTATATTAGGTTCCTGTATAGCCAAAGTAAAAGATTGTCTTGCATTGCCACGCTTGGGTTTTTGGGGGGTATTGGAGCTATCAGTTCTCCCCTTTTTAACTAATTGTATTCTTACTCATTATGGACACATTGTTTTCATGCAGCCATGGGCTGGTAGCTTTCCATTTCACGTGGCCTTGGTCTTTGGGATTAAAAATACTTATTTTCTACATGGAGGAAAGGTTTGAAATAAAGTCTGGATGTTAACAAGAAATATTTTGGAAATATCTACAGCTGCACTGATGAGGCTTTCCCTTCTGACCTACTAATTCTGATTCTGGTTGATTAAATTTTTTTTTCTATCGACTGTAACCCATGAAATTGCAACAAAAAAAGAGGTACAATGGACATATAAGACCTTTTTCTGTACCATTTTGCAACGTACGTCAGTGAGTGACACGTGTCCTGCCAATGACACGACACAGTTCACTTACGCTACGCAGCCAATCATAGCATTGACAATGCTTGCGTATGTGCCCTGTCCATATGCACTGTGCAGATTAGCTTGGTTAACAGTGCGGTGGAGTTAAGAGACGCAAGTGCTAACCAACTTATAATGCCAAAACGAATGGACAGTGACACATCTACTTACTAAGCCCAAGTAAAAAAGAAATGCAGTTCTTTTGAAATGGAATGGATATTGGAGTATGTGCAAACAGAAGATCAAACAATGCAAGTGGAGGAGATATTTTTTCTTTTTTGAGCGAGATAGGTCTGCTCTGCAAAACATGCAGTGAAACCAAAGTAGCAAGCAAATTTTCAGCGGGATAATGTGAACTCAATGGAAGTTGGACTACCTCAAGCGTCCCATTATTTGAAAGCTGTTGGAATTGTACAAAGACTCAAGATGGGAAAGGGGATTGGTACTTTATTGCGGTAGGGCGCATTTTAAGTGGGCCAAATCATTTAAAAGTAAACTAATAAAAATCGCTGTTGTAATTTGATTCTTTTAATAAGCCATGTAACTTGCTATGATCCCAGGTTTTGAACAGGTGTGATACTGGTGTGAGGCCACAGCGTACACATCTGATGTATCTAACAATGGTCCTCAGTGTGCTCGGGTAGCTTGTGTGTATGAAAACAAGACAAATTAGAGGGAACATTGGCTGCAATAATTAATGTGTGCAGACCTTAACAAAATTACAAAATATATTTCACATATGCTTTTGCAGAAATTATTTTTCTGTTATGCCCCACAACAGGAAACTATACAGTTTGTTTAAAAAAAAAATCCGAGCCTTTTAAAATTTTCTTTGACTATCATTTTTATATTTCTTTGCCTGAAGTCATCAGTGGACTGATGAAAGCAAGCAAGTTCATGTATCCCTCAGTTATAAAATCTGATCTCATTTTATAAACTCAGCAGTCTTTGTACATTTATGTTTTCTTCTTTTTTTTTTTTTTATTGGCACGCAGATATTTGTGTATGTACATATTTTCTTACTCAGTTGTGAATACAACTGATGTTCCTTCTCTTTCCACCGTTCAGTCAATTTCTCTGGGAACACTGATCACACCTTCCCCATTTTTTTTTTTAAACTTTCAGCATCTGAACCAAAACCAGTTGCTTTTAAATGATTGTCACAACCCATCATCAGCTTTCCTTTCTTCCTCTCTGAAATCTACATTTTTAATGCTTCCTGTTTCTGTGGAGCTATTTGGAATTACCTCTTCCTGATTGCCTGTCTCTTTTGAATGATGGGGCTATTTGTCTCAACTGACAATGGAGGTCAAGGTTGATTTCTGCTATGCTGTGGTGTTGAATGGGATTTTAAAGTTAACTTTAAGAGATGTCTGAAATTTATCTTACCATTCAACTACCCAATTGTAGTCTTTTTTAAATTGCCATGTCGGTTGCGAGTGCCACAATACATCCAGTCAAAATTATTGCTAAACAATACATAATAAATTACACAGAAGATTGTTGAGTAAATGTAACAGCTATAGTTTAATGTTTTTTTGAAAACTGTGAGCTGTTTTGGCAGTGGTATAAGATTCTCAAGTTAAGCTGACCTTGAGTAAAATACCACACATTCATGGTATCTGTCATATGTGGAGGTTTTTGTTGCGGACCAAAGTGCAGATGCCGGCGACGAGAAGGCGTGGTGAGCAGAACGATGATTTATTTCAATCCAGACTTAGGCAAAACTCAAAGCAGGCAAGCAACATGCAACAAATACATCTAGGCGTCCAGGTCAGAACAAGGTACTAAACACAAAATAACCCGACCAGGGTGGACGGAGGGAGGCCTGGAAGCAGGGCAAGAGTCCAAAAAATAAATCCAATAGGGGAAGCCGGTGGCGAAGAAGCTGATGTTCTGGAGACCTGCAGCAAAGAAGGTGCCGGTCTGGAGGCCTGCAGCGAAGGAGCCAGTGGCAAAGTAGCTGATGTTCTGGAGGCCTGCAGCAATGAAGCCAGCGGCGAAGCGGCTGATGATCTGGAGGCCGGTGATGAAGATGCAGGCAGTCAGGAGGCCGGCGACAAAGATGCCTGCATCTTTGTCGCCGGTTTGCGGCGTGGCCAGGTTAATCCACGAAGCGAGATCTGGGGAGAAATGGGCCTGGCGTCTGGCTTGGACCCAGACGGGAATCTTGGAGTCTTCGACCTGGCATCCGGCTTGGACCCAGGCGGGAACCTTGGAGACTTCGGCCTGGCATCCGGCCTGGACCCAGGCATGACGTCATCAGGCGTAGACTCGTCAGGAGTAGACTCGTCAGGAATAGAGTCAGTCGGCCCTGGAACACCGTCGGTCAACTCAGGAGCACAGTCCATCTGGCCAGAGTCAATCGTACCAGGAGCACAGTCAGTGGGCCCTGGAGCCAGGATCAGAGGCGGTTCGTCCCTGAACCCCTCCAGAACAGGGAGTAGAGGCGGTTCGTCCCCGAACCCCTCCGGAACAGGGAGTAGAGGCGGTTCGTCCTCGATCCCCTCTTGAAACTCAGGAACCTGGATGAGAGGTGGTCCATCCTTGGATCCCTCTCGAAACATAGAGACTTGGCTGGGGGCGGTTCTCCCTCAGACCGTTTTCGGACCCTGGACACTGGGACTAGTGGAACTGAGGCTGGAGTGTCCGGCTGAACTCCGGCAGAGGCTTGGGATGGCAGGCTGAAAACCTCAGAAAGGACGCCCCATAAGAACCCGAGAAGATGAGCCGGCTGAGCTGGGTTCTCCGGTAGCTGAGCAGAAGATGGCGATGGAGCTGTTTCTGAGAGGTCTGGTCGATCTCCAGCGAGAACCAGAGCTTGGGCGTCCAACTGACCCCCAGCGAGAATAGATGCTGGACTGTCAGGTCGGACCCCAACAAGAACAGAGGCTGGAGCATCGACAGACCCCTTACGGTGATCTGGAGATGATGAAGTTGGCTCTGTGACATTTGGACGAACTCCAGCGGCTACAAATGCTTGGGCCTTCAGGTGACCTCCAGTGAAGACCAATGCTGGAGCGTCAGGTTGAACCCTAGCGGAAGCTGAAGCTGGGCCATCAACAGATTCCTCAGAGAGGGTTGAGACAGATAATCCCTTGTGCTTCCACCGGAATACACAAGAGGGCAGAAAAGGATCATCGAAGACCTGAGATGAACTCTTGGCTTGGGATGACTGAGCTGGGGACCGCTGCATCGGGCCAGACAGAAACCCAAAAGCCAGGAGTGATGCCGGAGATGCAGGGGAAAGGCGAGAGGTGGAGGTCCAACCCTCCGGGAGAGAAGAGGGGACTTCGGCACAACGCTCAGAAGACGGAGCAGAAGCATCTCGGTGACAGCGTCATCTTCGGCGAGACTTAGCGGGAGCAAAGCCTGATGAACGCAGCGGAGGCGGAGAGCTGTCTCGCACCAGGCAGAGGAAGCACACAGCGCCGAACTCAGGCTCCGAACAGCGGTACTGGAAGGAAGTGGTTTCTGGAGGTGGTGGTGGACAGTGAGGTGATGGAGAAGGTCTGTAGCATAGCGGGCCAGTACCAGGAAGGGGTCTTGCCAACTTCGTGCCCCAAAACGGAGACCGCTGCTCCTTCCTTTTCGAGGCTTGACGTGCGCTCTTCTCCGCAGCACATGGAAAGTACTTGAACAAGGTAATATACTCCTCACCCGTTACTTGGTCCTTTTGACTGGTTTGTACTGTCATATGTGAAGGTTTTTGTTGCAGACCAAAGTGCAGATGCAGGCGAGGAGACGGCATGGTGAGCAGAACAATGATTTATTTCAATCCAGACTTAGGCAAAAATCAAAGCAGGCAAGCAGGACGCGACAAATACATCTAGGCGTCCAGGTCAGAACAAAGTACTAAACAAAGTAGCTAGACGTAGCGAAGGTAACACCAATGGAGACGAAGAGACAAATGACAAACCAGCAAAGAACAGAGAAACTAGACTAACAAATATACAGAGGGTAACAAAGGGCAGGTAATCAAAGGAACCAGGAACAGGTGTGACAAGGAGACAGGGTGGCTGAAGGAACAGGTGAAACTAATGCATAGACTAAAACATGGGCAAAGGGACTAATAAACAATAAAGAGACACAGACCTAAGCAAAACTATAGACCAAGATAAATAAAACATAGAATCAAGAATAAACATGAACTAAAGGAAACTGAGAAACACAACAACCTAAGATCTAAGGACTTAGCAAAATAGATACAATAAGGAAACCCTGACTAGAAAAGTAAACAAACCTAAACAAACACTGACTGAACCAAACAGGGAAATGAAGCAGAGGATGTGAGGACTTAAATACAAACCAAGATGTAAACAATAACTAAAGCTGACCTAACAGGAGGGAGAACTAGAACTATAGAAACTAAACTAGAGAATACAAGGAAGAAGGGAACTAGAATAACAACAAATAAAATAACCATAATCTTCAGAAAACCATAACAAGTAATAGGAAAGCAACCACTAAAGGAACTAGACAAAACCTAAACTAAATGAGAAGTCGAAAACACAAGACCACAACAAAGTCCAAAAATGTCCAAACCCTGACAGTATCACAGTATTAGCCAAAACATTTTAAACAAAAGTGAATGTGATCTAATTACCTCGTTAGAACAAAAATGTAACTATTTTTATGAATGCTAAAGAAAATCTAAATCTAATCTAAAACAAAAAAATTGTATCCATCCATCCGTCCAAACGTCCTCTACTTTTTCATCCTATGGGAACATCCACACATGTCCATGACATCAGCTAAAAGCTTTTGATACTGCCTGGTTTTTTTATTTATTTCAAACATTTATTTATTTACTTTCTAACATTATAAAATAATTGAAAAAAACAACACAATTAGTAATAACTAATTACAATCAAATTGTACAAGAAGTATCAAAAACAAAATCACACACACACAAAAGCGACAGGATTTAGTCCTTTATAATAACCACGTAGGACCAGCTGATACTACCTGGTTTAATTGTAGTACAATGCACTCAGGTAACCAGTCTGCAATTAGCTTCTTAATAGACATACTGCTCATAGCCTGCAAACTTTAGTCATAAAACAGTGAGTTACCTTTATTGATTTTTAAGACTTAGAAATTGATCTGTGTAATGAAATTTATAACACTTTAGATCCATCACACATTAGCATGGACATCCACAAATGTAACAAAAGGAATGAACCTGCAATTTGCAAATCACTTTGGGAAAGGTGGGTCATTACAACTGTACTGTGTAGCACTGTACAAATAGGCACACAAACATTTATTCTCAGGGTACTTTCACTAACTAACCCATAAACATTTGAAATATGATCTGGCAAGTATAGGCTGGAACAGATTCCAACAACAGCCCAGGTGACAAACTGAAATAGAAGATAAGCCAGCTAGAACAACCTGTTGTCTTCAAATCTCCACTAGCTGATGTTCCTTCACCACCAGTGAAGTGACAGCCAAGAATGTTTAGTTTCTTACCATCCTTCTTATATTATAATGGATGTGTTGGTGATTATTTTACCTCTGGATATGGAATCTCACATTGGTTGCCAGTACTTTTAAACTTGGTATTTCAATATTTGCTGTCATGCTGCACCTTAAATTTTTACCAATTGACCTATACATTATCCACTCTTTTCTTCAGGTTCAGTCCAAATACATTTAATCCTATTTGAGCTGATCAAACTGAATTTGATTTCTTCAAACCACATTCATGGATTTGTTGACTGTTGAGAAATAACACTGGTTTTCAATGAAAATCTGAGCAAGGTTTGTAATGTGGGCTGGTCTTTTTTTACCATTGAGTTTCTTCATACTGGTTGTGTAGTTTTCTAAGCTCAGTTGCTGTGACTGTGCTAAGTGGTACAATGACTTGACTGCACCTCTGTTATCACTGTAGGTGTTGCTGATGATTTTTTTCATTTTTTTTTTTTTATTGGAAACAATGTCACAGGCAGCAATTTGACAATACTATGTAACACAGTGGACTTCTGATTTCTTTTTTTTTCCTTGGTCTTTTTGTCCCTTCTACAATCCCACCCAAAAGTATTGTGAATTCACAATGTGCGTATGACAATAAAATGTGGCCAGAGATATTGACTAGAAATAGCCGGGCTCACCTACACGCAAAGTGTGGGCTCTGGAACCCACCTCCTTGAGAGAGGCTGGACTCTCTTCTACTCTGGAGTGGGAGAGGCAGCGGGCTGGGGTGGGTTTGCTTGTTGCCCCCTAGCTCAGCTGTCTTGTGTTGGGGTTTACCCCAGTGAATGAGAGGGTCGCATCCCTGCACCTTCAGGTTGGGGACAGGTCTCTGACTGTCGTTTCGGCCTACGGGCCGGGAGGTAGTGCGGAGTACCCGGCCTTCTTGGTGTCCCTGTCGGGGGTGCTGGATAGTGCCCGTCACGGGGACTCCATTATTCCTCTGGGGGACTTCAACGCCCACGTGAGAAACGACAGTGACACCTGGAGAGGCATGATCGGGAAGAATGGCCTCCCCAATCTGAATCCAAGTGATGTTTCATTATTGGACTTCTGTGCTAGTCATGGATTGTCCATAATGAACACCATGTTCAAGCATAAGCGTGTTCATCAGTGCATTTGGGTAAGGGATGCTGTCAAGCTAAAAAAAAGGAGTCCTATCGGCTGTGGTTGGCTTGTGGGACTCCTGAGGCGGCTGACGGGTACCGTGAGGCAAAGCGTGCCGCGGCCTGGGCAGTGGCAGAGGCAAAACCCGGGCCTGGGAGGAGTTCTGTGAGGCCATGCAGAAGGATTACCGGTTGGCCTCGAAGCGATTCTGACAAACTGTCCGGCACCTCAGGAGGGGGAAGCCGTGCTTCACCAATGCTGTTAACATTGGGGGTTGAAGGCTGCTGATCTCGGCTGGGGACATTATCGGGTAGTGGAAGGAGTACTTCAAGGATCTCCTCAATCCTGCCATCACGCATTCCCTGGTGGAAACAGAGGCTGGGGACTCGGGGGTTAGACTCTTTCATCACCCAGGCTGAAGTCACTGAGTTGGTCAAAAAGCTCAGCGGTGGCAGGGCTTTGGGGGTGGATGAGATCCGCTCTGAGTACCTCAGGTCTCTGGATGTTGTAGGGCTGTCATTGTTGACACCCCTCTTCAACAATGCGTGGCAGTCGGGGACAGTGCCTCTGGACTGGCAGACTGGGGTGGTGGTCCCCCATCATAAGAAGGGTGACCAGAGAGTGTGTTCCAACTACAGGGGGTCACACTCCTCATTCTCCCTGGTAAGGCCTACGCCAGGGGATTGGATAGGAGAGTCCGGCCGATAGTAGAACCTCGGCTTCAGGAGGAGCAATGTGGTTTTCATCCCGGCCATGGAACACTGGACCAGCTCTATACCCTCTACAGGGTACTCGAGGGTTCATGGGAGTTGTGTTCATCGTGGTGCCCTGTGGGGGGTGCTCCAGGAGTATGGAATCGGGGGCCTTTTATTAGGGGCAATCCGGTCTCTGTACAAGCAGGAGCAGGAGTTTGGTTAGCATTGCCGGCACTAAGTTGGACCTGTTCCCAGTGCATGTTGGACTCCGGCAGGGCTGCCCTTTGTCACTGGGATGAAGATCAGCTCCTCCAAGTCCAAGGCCATGGTTCTCGACCGGAAAAGGGTGGCTTGTCCTCTTCAGGTTGGAGTTCCTGCCTCAAGAGGAGGAGTTCAAGTATCTCGGGGTCTTGTTCACGAGTGAGGGAAGAATGGAGCGGGAGATGGATCGGTGAGACTATTTTGTACATACCCATTACATTAAACAAGATTGAAAAACATTTAAATTGCAGGTCAGAATGAAACAAAATAGCAAAATAGGTGGGGAAGAAAGAGTTATAACTCTGCAGATCACCCTCTGTTCTTAATAGTTGGTACCAGTAAAGCAATGATTGTTTGTTTGTTTGTTTGTTTATGTAACTATGATGTGGTAATGTATTTTTTAAAACCTTTTTCCAACACAGCAGATCAATAACCAGATTCTAAATTAAAATGTTATTTAAAATCAACAGAAAAGTGTAAAAAATAATGGATGCTGTAAAGATGTGCTGCTTTTGGAGTAGGACTCAAGTGCAGACAGGAATGCAGGAGCAGTACGGTGAGTTGAAGACTTTTTAATGATAAAAAACAGGCAAAAATTTACAGCTTGACACGAGGAGAACAGGACTTGGAGCATAGAGATGAGTTTGGTATTGTAGTGAAAGTACTGATCATCAGCTTAAATCAGATTTTTTTGAAAGATATTGGCCAATTCTGTTGTAATCCATCAATTTCACATTGGTGTTTAAAATCTAGAATTAACAAGACATATACAAAACAGATTAGAAAGAATAAGTGAGAAGTAAAAAAAATAAAAAAAAACTGTCAAAGCAGGACACAGAATAAACTTGTTTTAATAATAACCTACTATTTTACAACCTACATTAACATATTTATTTTTCATTCAATGGTCATTGCTAATTAGTATAGTAAGTAACTCAATCAGTATAAAAATAGTTTTTTGCATCCACATAAATATAGGCCTTTTTTAAAACATGTTTCAGCTGAGCCCTTAAGTGGAACTACAGAACTCAAATATAAGGGGACTTTTTTACTTATTCACCCAAGCAACTGTTGTAGCTACATAGTAAGTATTACTAACAATACTGTTTGTATCCAGCTAATTCAGAAATGTAAGCTTGCTTTGTGTAAGCAGTAAGTTACTTCTGTTTTATATCTTATCTTGTTTTATATTTTATAATTAAATAGGTGGATCTTACAATGGTAGTAAGCCAGAACTGATTTGAAAAACAAGCTATTGGCTTCAGGTGGTGGTCTGATAACATTTGTCAGATATAAGAGCAACTGGCAACCACCTTTTACATCAACACATCAACTCAACTTACAACAGATTTCTTCAACTCGGTCAATAGGTTAAACTTATAGCTAATAAAATAATGAATAGCCAACTACAGCGGATGATAATTCTACTTGCGTTACATGACTGCAGCTCATCTGTAAAAGAAAAAACAGCAGAGGGATAGTGAAGTAATTTTTCACAAGGGATAGTTTTAGTTACATGCTATAATTTCTTCATTAAGCAGAATTTTTGTTTCAGTAAAATGGCTATAGAACCCACATCTTTCTTAGAAAAACAATCTGATGCAAAGATTTCTCTAATATTTAGGTTGTCTGGAATAAACACAAGGTACAACAAATGGTAATTCTCATTAATCAAAATGGATGAACAAAGCCTTGCAAGCTTCATCTAGATGGGTTTTCAAATTTACTTGAAGTTGCTACAGATTTTGCTATTAGTAATTTTTTTAGAAATGACTGTTGTTCCAATAAATTTAGATATGTTTGTACATGTTTCTATTTAGTTGAGGCCAGGGCTTCATACTGCCTTTTAATCAATGAACCAAGTTCTGTCAAAGAAATGTTTATGTTGACTCACAGCTACTAGCAGTAGTCAATCATATTGAGGAAGAGAACATAAAGACACCTTGCGTATACAGAATATCTTTAAATTTTTAGCAGCAAAAAAATCATTAATTTATATATAAAAATGTATACTTCTGTCATTGTTTTTCTCTATATCCTATTTTCTCTATTCTCTTTAAATGTACAAAATTGCCCTATTGGCTAATTTGAATATGAACCTAATTTGAACCAACATTTGTAGTAAAACATTTTGGGCACAAACCAGAATGGCAAGTGTCCACAGGCAAAACACCTCTTTGGGAGATCTCAACAAGTGTTTCCAACTAAAGATGCTCTACATGGAACTTAGTGTGTTTGCGGATTTAGTTGTCAGTGTGTTCCAAGGGACTTATGGATGTTCATTTCTAACCTGAGATCTTCTGAATTCGAGGCAGCAATTTCTTCCAGAGATGACATTCTTTAGCTCTCATCATCCTCTTTTGTTCTGGATGATTGTAGTTCAAAGTGATGTACTCCTGATGTTCGGCGGTAAACACTGGCCAAGCAGACCCATCAAGCCCTGGATTCCTGAAAAGATAAAATAAAACTCACAGAAGTGTCTTCAAGTTTTTCAGAACCTCTGCATAACTAACCCTGTTTAGCTTACCCAGTGCGGGCAAAGTTAGCCCAGTGCGTCATAAACTTTTTGGTCATGTTTCGTTCATTGTTCGTGTATCCAAGGGAAGCATTCAGAGGCATTCCAAAGACAAATTCTATCTCGTAGCCATGCATTACGCCCATCCAGACTGGCCAGGGATTAATGGATGACATGTGGTCAAAGAAATATAGAAAGGTCTTACCTCCACCTTGTGAGTACCTAAAAAAGTCATAAAGTCATTAATATAACAAATTTATTAAAAAAAAAAGTTTTATCTTGCAGTAGGCACTACTGCTAGCCTAAACAGATGCAAAAGACAGTTGATATAAGTTGATTGTTTTTTTTTTTGTTTTGTAGCAATAAAAGTTAGAATTACCGTCACAGTACTAAAAGTTCAGAGGTGACACATTTATTTCATGGCTCATAAAGCCTTAGGCAGCACTCTGATAATTGAAACTCTTTACTCTAAAATAAGACTCAAGAATTCAGATTGCATCCCACTGTTACAGCCACACGCAATATCCAGAATGTCATGGTACTAAAAGAAATGCATTGAGCCACATCAGATCAATTTTTTTTGGGTATCATAGACTCTGTCTGTCTGTCCATCAAGCAGCATCTAAAATCAAATGTGCTAATCAAATGTGTGAACATTTACACAGCAATGACATGTTTGAAGAGTTTCAGTCAGGCTTCAGACCTCATCAAAGCACTGAAACAGCTCTGCTGAAAGTCACTAATGATATTCTTATGGCCTCAGATAATGGACTTGTGTCTGTACTGGTTCTGTTAGATCTCAGTGCTGCATTTGATACAGTCGATCACAATATTCTCTTAGAAAGGCTGGAATATGCTGTAGGGATCAAGGGAACAGCGCTAGGCTGGTTTAAATCTTATCTGTCTGACAGATTCCAGTTTGTTCATGTGAATGATAAATCATCTTTAAACCTCAG
>JAHUTJ010001753.1:0-16728 GCA_036250325.1 Characodon lateralis
TTCAGAAGGGTCAAATCATTGGCATGCATCAAGCAGAGAAAACATCTAAGGAGATTGCAGAAACTACCAAAATTGGGTTAAGAACTGTCCAACGCATTATTAAAAACTGGAAGGATAGTGGGGATCCGTTGTCTTTGAGGAAGAAATGTGGCCGTAAAAAAATCCTGAATGATCGTGATCGGCGATCAATTAAATGTTTGGTGAAATTAAATCGAAGAAAAACAACAGTAGAACCCTGGGCTGTGTTTAATAGTGAAAGTAAGAGCATTTCCACACGCACCATGTGAAGGGAACTCAAGGGATTGGGACTGAACAGCTGTGTAGCCTTAAGAAAACCACTAATCAGTGAGGCTAACTGGAAAAAAAGGCTTAAATTTGCTAGGGAACATAAAGATTGGACTCTGGAGCAATGAAAGAAGGTCATATGGTCTGATGAGTCCAGATTTACCCTGTTCCAGAGTGATGGGTACATCAGGGTAAGAAGAGAGGCAGGTGAAGTGATGCCCCCATCATGCCTAGTACCTACTGTTCAAGCCTGTGGGGGCAGTGCTATGATCTGGGGTTGGTGCAGGTGGTCAGGTCGGGGTTCAGCAACAGTTTGTGTTCAAAGAAAGAGGTCAGCTGACTACCTGAATATACTGAATGACCAGGTTATTCCATCAATGGATTTTTTTCTTCCCTGATGGCACAGGCATTTTCCAAGATGACAATGCTAGGATTCATCGGACTCAAATTGTGAAAGAGTGGTTCAGGAAGCAAGAGACATCATTCTCACACATGGATTGGCCACCAGAGAGTCCAGACCTTAACCCCATTGAGAATCTTTGGGATGTGCTGGAGAAAGGTTTGCGCAGCGGTCAGACTCTACCATCATCAATGAAAGATCTTGGTGAAAAATTAATGCAACACTGGGTGGAAATAAATCTTGTGAAATTGCAGAAGCTTATCGAAACAGTGCCACAGCAAATGGGTGCCGTAATCAAGGCTAAAGGTGGTCCAACGAAATATTAGAGAGTATGACCTCTTTTTTTTTTTTGGTGGAGACTTTTTTTTGGCCAGGCAGTGTAAATACAGTATATATATATATATTTACATTGAGCCAATGCATGTACAGATTACTACAGTACAATACACAATGTTAACACAGCATTAGCCCACTAAAATGCAAACTTACCTGATATAGAGCCGGATTTTGTCGTCTGAGCCTGCAAAGGGCTCCAAACCGAAACAGATCCACAGCTGCAGCCCTTCCACTTGGCTCTGTAGCTGTCAATTCTCTTGTGCAGAGCCGCATTTTCAATGTGTAACCTGTTGGCCATTACTCCAGTTGTCGGTTAAACAGTAATTGTGATCAGGAGCTACAAACACCATCTCCGATTCATAAGGGTCCACACGCGGATCTGCAGCAGCAGATTCCTCCTGAGACCTACAGTCCCACACACCGTGTCTTTTCTCAGGCAACGAGTAGTTGTTCCACTCAAATAAAATGGGAATAGCACCCCTTTTTAACCATCTCCTCCCCCCGGTGTATCTACCAGATCCCCTGGTAACAATGTCGGCCACATACCCGTGTGTCTCTACTGGGAGTACAGTTATCTCTCAGGATTTTGGCTAGCCATTGCTGACGTGCTACACTATCAGCAGGGAAGCTGTGAAAGCTAACTTTAGAGTTATGGCGTGAGGAACACGAACATCGAGGTAAGTTTATTTATATAGCGCTTTTCAGTAAGGAGACACTCAAAGCGCACACAATAGTGTAGCGACGATCTGCTGATAGCATCATTTCTTCCTCTGGACAATTGACACTAATTTCTTTCCACTGCTTGCTATCAAAAACAACCTGAATGGCAGGGACGTTTACCCGGAAGTTCTCGACCTCACAACTTTTGACCGCATGTTAGCAGTCGCCATATTGTGCACATAACCAATACATCAAGTATAAACCTAGCTTACACCTAGCTTAATAAGCCATGCATCATCATGTACCAGCAAATCAGTACGAAAAAAAACGCTCCCTCAAACTTTTTCCATTGGTGATGTCCTCCAGCTGTGCCAAAGCTGTCTCCAGGTTGTCCTCAGGAATTATCCAACCTGACTTGTTTGGAATCAATCTGCTGATCAGAAGCATTTTTCTTTCTCAGTGAGAATAAAAGTGTCTCTTAGACAGTCAGAAAACCTTCCCACCTCACCTCAACAACCAGCTCAAACAGCAGTAAAATATGTTTTTAAAACACTCATCCAAATTGTCCTATTTGTTCGTTTATATTTGTGTTGAGACACGACCTTCAGGCCTTAATGAGTGATGCTTTTCCCTCTGCTCACAAGGTTTTCCTTACTGGGTTATTTGCTGATTTAATATGTTGCTGCCTTAGGGGTTTTTTGGTCTTTGGGTTCAGGGACTGGTTTGGATCATGTGAATCTTGTTCATCACTACATGTTGAAATCCAAACAGTTTGCATATTCACACATCAATCTGTTTCCTCACACTGAGCAGGGGATCATTCTTAGTTTTCACTTACGGACAAATCAGCCATTCGAGGATTCTTCTTCATGCTCTGCTCATTTTAGCTTATTGGTTGTAAAATGTTTCACTGTTGCTGAGAGAAAACATAGTAATTTAGACCCATCTTTCCTTAGCAACAGGTACAGTTCTGGTCAGAAGTTTCCATCCACTCTTCATGGCTTTACATTTCATGTAAATTTGGGACTTTCAATGATTTACTTGAACTGTGCTTTCTCACGGCTGGGCGGTGCAGTGGTTAATACTGTTGCCTTGCACTAAGAGGGTCTTGGGTTTAAATTCCGGCATGGGCTCTTTCTGCATGGAGTTTGCATGTTCTCCCCCTGCATACCTGAGGTCTCTCTAGGTACTCCGGCTGCCTCCCGCAGTCCAAAACCGTGACTGTTGGGTTAACTGGGCTCTCTAAATTGCCATAGGTATGAGTGTGTGCATGGATGGTTGTGTGTCTCTGTGTTGCCCAGTGATGGACTGGCGACCTGTCCAGGATGTACCCTGCCTCTCACCCAGTGACTGCTGGTGATAGGCACCAGTCCTTGGCCTGTCAAGACAATAGGTTAAAGACCATGGATGGATTTTTCTATTAAAGTTTTTAAAATTCATACATACAGGCTCACATATATACATACACCTTCACTTATGAAATATCTGATAGCAGGTTAAACCTCGATTACAGGCTTTTCATTGACCTTAACAAGCATCTGGCATTATTTTTGACCACTCCTCATGGCAGAATTGGTAGAGTTCATTTAAATTAATTGGGTTCTTGGTATGGACTCTACCAGTCCAAAAATATTTAGTCAGCTGGAGGTCAGAGCTTCTAGAAGCTTAACGTCAGCCTACTTTTTTCTTTCTAAAACCAGTTTGGATGCATGTTTTGATCATTGTCCTGTTGTAAAACCCGACCGAGTCCAAAGTTCAGCCATCTAGCTGTTGTTTTGAGGCTATGGAAATTGGCGGTGGTCCTCCTTCGTCATTCCAATCTGTGCAAGAAACCAGTACCAGAGGTCGCTTAACAGCCCCACAGCATGAAGCTACCACCACCAGCACACATAACAGTCCCTCTCATTGTGGCCAGACAGCTCAATCTGTGTCTGATTGAACCATAAAATGTTTCTCCAACAGGAATTCAACTTGTGGGCAGCTTCATTTTTTTAGTCCAGCTTGAAGGTGTCAGACAGACTTCACTGTGGAAGCGTCCCAGCGCACCAGATGTTTGCGGTTTATGGCAAACTTGAGCATTTGGGTCTTCTACACCTTAAAAAAGTGGTGACACATCTGAGTAACTGTACTACGATTCTTACTAACAGAACATCTTGGAAAGTTCAGAAATGGCTCCAAGACCTCCACATTAAAAAGGACATGACATTTGCCATCCACGAGGGAGTGCTGTGACACCCTCTGCCCAACCACTTCCTAAAGCCTTGCAGGCAGCTCAGAACTAACAAAGGTAATAATCGGTGTTTTCTCAAATGAGAATAAAACACAAATAAAATTGGAAAGAAACTTAGCCTGAGTATCATTACCGGTGATGGACAATCTGGCAAAGATGTGAAGCTCATGCTTTTGATGAGAACATTCGCAACAAGTTAAAGGTCTGAGATATTGCTTTATATCAGCACTAAGAGAACAACAGGTGAAAAGAGGGGAAACATGTTTTATTGACTTTTCTCTGAAATTATAAGCAGCTTTGTGTTTGACTCTTTTAGACAATAGAAATCACTGAAATTGACATTTTGCATTCTCTGAATATTGCTGTTGAAAATAATCAACTTTATTGTTTTTACATTTTTGACTAAAGCTAACAAGAGCCACCTGGGTCCCCAGAACAGTGGGTTGCAGACTGTTTGCTTGACGACTGTCCACAGAAAGTTCTGCTGCATTCCCCATATTAACACAAAAATGTCCGGATTATGTTTTCTCCAAATGCTGTTTCTTGCAGTTCACTTGTGTAAAGACTCCAGTTTTTCCTGATGTATGTGAAGAAAATCACAGCTACATGATTGAATTGTGTTTCTTCATGAAATTCCTGCTTTTTAAAAGGTTTTTGGCTGATTGATCATCAGAGACATCATTCTCTACATCCTGGTTCTCTGCTCATGCCCAGCCAATGTAACACAACTCTAAATTGTGGCACTTAGATCATTAACCTTTTTTACTTGGCTGTCAGGAGCCAATTATCCTACAGGACTTCAACAGAAGGTCGACCAACTTCCTAATCATGCCCTCTGGGTTGAAGACTTGGAAATCGTCCTTCAGACGGCTTCATAAAGCCTTGACGCCACACCAGCCTCCAGGATGGATGACAAAAATGTGAAGAAACAGCCTCATGGTAAAGCAGTTGCAGTCGATATAAATGAATGGAAGAATTTCTTGTTCACGAAAAAAAAGAGCAGAAATGGGCAAAAATATGTTCTTTTTTGGCTCCTCTTCATAGTCCAGGTTATATAATGTGACATGTGTGTGTTAACTGGGGCGCAAAACCCAAAGCGAGTGCTACATTAATGTGGCTGTGCTCATATTAAACCTGTCTGCTACACTCCCGCAGGCTTCCTGAGAGGCAGGAGGGCGCAGGCCGGCACATTTCTTCACTCTGTGGAAACAAGTCGAGAGTGGCAGTGAAGTCCAACGTGGTGAGGAAAACAGAAAAGGTTTTTAATAACCGAGAAACATGGATTCCTGCAGACTCCTGCATTAGACTCAGAGAGGAATCAGTGTCTTTAAAAACCAAAGTATCTTTTCAACACTATAATTATATGTATATCCCTTTGCAGATTGTTGCATCTTTTTATGTACAGTACCTTAATACGGCATGATTTTATCTGAAAAATAAATGTATGCTTGTTGGGATCAGGATATATATGAAATGTCTGTAAGAGACTGGAAGCATAAAGCTCCCTCCATAAAGATGTGTGAACGTCTCCAAATAAATTTGTCTTTATTCCATCAGCACAATCTTAAAATAAATTTGATTATACTGCTGGATAAAAAAAATCCCACTTATCCCAATAATTACAAAAATTTATTTCATTAACTCAATTCACTAAAGTTCACATACAAGTTCACTAATTGAACTTGTATGTTTGATAACTTCCCGCCCATAGACTGCTGGAAATAGGCAGCAGCTCCCCCGTGACCCACTATGGAATAAGCGGTAGAAAATTACTGACTGACTGTTTGATAACTAGTGTCACATTGGAATGAATGTAATTGACTTTGAAATTAACTGAACTGGATTCTGAGTATTAAAAGGTAATTTAGTTTGTTTTCAGCAACACAGATGAAATGTGAGAAATGTGTTTCTATTTAATGTGAAACTAAAATAAAAAAATGTGGCCATTAAAACATAATACTTTGCTGATGTGCATAATATTTGCAAACAAAAAAGATTTTATTTTTTGTTAAAATCTCACCCCAAAACAATCATCAACCTTTGGCCTGTGGTCCGCGGTCAGGGACACTCCTGATCTAGAGGGACTGTGTGAAGGGAATAGGACAAACATCTCTCTGTATGCTCTAGTCTTATGAAGTGTTAGAGAAAATGACAATATGTCCTGCTGGCTTAAAGGGGGTTGAGGAATGTGTTAACAGCTATGATGTAAATACGTGTGGCACAGTTATTTTCTTGTTTTTTCAACTGAATAAATGTACTCCAGTTAAAACTTGTGGTTTTCTCAGATTTCAGGGCTTTTAAAACATCTTCACCAAGGCTGCCAATTAGTATGCACGGTGCTGTATATTTGCAAAGAAAAAATGTCTGCCATGTCTTTTATATTCACGATAAGCTGAACTCAGTTCGTCGTGGATTCAGGAGCTCCAAGCTGGGTCAGATAAAATGCTGCAGCAGTGACTCGATGTGTTAGTCGGACCAAAACACTTCAGTTTTCCAAACACTTCAGAAAATACGTCCAAAGAAAATAATACACCCACTTCTGGTTTTCTAACTTTTGATGGTGAATTAAAAGCAGCAACGGTCATGGTCTTCCTGTTTAATCTGAATTTTTGTGATTGTGTTATTGTGGACTGAATACTTGTTGAGAAATGTGGCCGTGAGCGGCGTGGGACAAACATTTCTTCTTTCAGCTCAAGGAAAAGGTTCTGTTAAGAAAATGTTGCTGAAACAAAACTAGAAACAAATCCATCCATCCCTCTAATCTAATCTAAAGCTTCGCTTCCAGCTCAGGTCTTTCACCAGAGGAGTTGGAGCTTGAAGGTTTTATGCAGAACCTTAGCTGCTCTGCACTCTTCTGGATAGGAGATCCAGCAGTTAATATGGGAGGTATGACCAAAGATGGTGAAGGGCCTATCCTGAGGAGACCTTCAGATCCAGGTGGTGGTGGACAAGCAGATATGAGAACAGTAGAGATAGTCATGATGATCCCATCCAGCATCACACCAGAAGCTCAAACATTGAGTTTTTGTTGCTTTTGAACCTTTTTTCTTTGTTAATTTTGTTTTTTGGAGAATAAACATATTTTGTGAACAGATGAGTTAGTATAATTTAGATAGTTTCTCACAAATTAGTTTCAAGTAGAAAGTTACATCTTAATTAAAACAATGCAAAGCTGCACAACAGAAAGCTGACTGCTGTAAAATAAATGCACTGATGTGCAAGTTAACCAAATGTAGATTAATTATATCTCTTACTTTGTTCCATATCAGTGGACCAGGTTTAACATTCACAGACAGTTAAGAATAGCTAATACAAGACACATGCTTTCATATATGCATTACACATATTTCACATGATATGATATAGGTGTAGCTTTAAAAATCCATCCAGTTAAAGACAAACCCACATTGTTTCCTATTTCTGTTCCACATTTTGGTAACTTAGACCTCAGCGTCGTTTGCACAGCAGCTATAGGAACTGTTTTAAGTTGACCTGTAAGTTTCAGAGAAGATTCAAATCCCCAATACAGTCTGAGAAACCATGCAATTTATGTTCTCTTCACCAAAACACCAGTTTCGTCAGCAGAGTTCATTAAAAGCTGGAAAACTCAACCTGTTATGAAAAATAATAACAATAAATTGCAGTTGGAGAAATAGACATGCCCACCCTGGTGAAATTTGTACTAAGTATATTAAAATACTTGCTAGGCCTTCACGATATCAGAAAATCTTGTGATGTGATAATATTGGTAAATACAGGAATGATTATATGCCTGTTTTCTTCTTTTCTCTCATTATCTGTGCTTCCATCAGTCTGTGAACTTCAGCATTTTGACCACTGTCATTTGTCCAGCTGGCTAAATATTACATTAGTATAGAAAATGCTAGTTCACATCTATATTACTATATTAGCCAACAATTATTGCACTTCAAACAGTCCTTTGCAATATTAATGTTGCATACGCTGTTATAGTGATGATGTATTCACGATAAATTGTGCAGTCCTAATACCTGCACTCAAAACAATTATCAGTTTAAGAGAATTTAAATTTTATTATTCTTAAATTCTGCTATTAAGAACAATAATTTTGTACTAAGAGTATTTCAGTCGCACTTAAGTGGTAGAAAAGTAAACTTATAATAATCTTGATGTACTTTTGTTTGCTTCAGCGGAACAACTTCAGATGTACTAAAGTACTAAAGTGGCTGCTTATGGACTAATCTACATACTTTATTATTAAGCTGAAAGATCCTTTGCTTCTTATACAAATACATGGAAATTTACTGTTGTACCTCTAGTATGTAACAAATATTTCATTAATGTGTGTTAAGGTTTTACTTATTTATACTCCTTTTTAATCATTAAAATATTAGTGCAACTATTTTCCTTTTTGTGGACAATTTTATACAGAAAAGTGAGTGTAGAAAGTTGAGGGGAGTACAGATGTACATTTTATCTCTTTGAAAAAACTAATGTGTCATTTATTCTTCACCAGTGGCAACAGCAGGACAGTAAAACAGACTAAAAGAAGTGGAAACAGAAGCGGACAGATGGTTCATTGTGTTCAAAGAGTCCACTATGGTGTTCTTGATGTGCCAAAGGCCTTAGTAAGGATACCTGGCAACCAGGGTACCAGATATGTTCTTACTAAATCAATTATTCTGACAGCAACTAAAAGTGAGCTTTATTGGGTAAGAGTGGTTCCTTCCACATTATTAAGTCATTTGGACCGGAGTCGCAGAGAAACATTGATTTGTGACTCCATGTTTGAACCTTTTCTGCTGCAGATCAATTAGTCAGACGGTAAATTTGGCCTGAGGGCAGAAAAGTGCATCTCATTTGCATCGATGCCCAACTGAGATCAGGGTTTGATTGCAGAATGTTTTAGCTTGATCCCATTTCACAGCAACTAAAACACAGAAGCAGAGCAGATTTAGTCAATAAAGATCCTCCTTTTGCATGCAAACATCTTCCATGTTTTTTTAATTATTTGCATTAAGTGTTTCATGCTGAAGCTTCTTCATTCATGAAATCTGCTCAGCTTCTGGACGTGTTTCAGGTAAATAAAAACAAAAGGGAATGTGTACTCGACCAGATGTCTTCAGTTAAAATAAGAATGCAAATCAATAAATTGATGGAAATCTTCCTAAAAGGCTAAAAAAAAATCCCTTGGTGATCTACGGTGTTTCTATGGTGTTTAGATAACAATTTAAAGGCCTCTGCAGATCTTGATGACATTCTCAGGAGGTAATTCTTATATTTTTCTACACATACATATTTTTATCCAAAACGAAAGGCTAAATTTGTTAAATTATGTAAAATATTATATTGAATGAAAGACTGAGGATCTAAATGTATTTTATTTTGCTTGTTTATATTACTTCCATCTATTTAAAAAAAACACGTTCAGTTCACAAAAACCAGTAAAATATAGCTTGCCTGATTGTCCATCACCTTTATCTCATTAGTATTGTTAACCATTCTGTTTTAGCTGGGTTGGGTTCTAACTGGTATCTACTTTTTAGGTTTTTCAATGCAAAAGCACTAAAGCACACTGATTACTCTTTCACAAGTTTCTTATATTTTGTAAAGTGTCTGATTTCTGATTATATTTTACTTTTGATTCCAAAAAGTGTTTCTTTCTGTTTAGTTTTCCTTCAGTAGAATTGGAAACACTTATACAGAAAATCTGGAACAACATGTGGGTTCATTATTTTTACCACTAGTCATTCATGGAATGTTAGGGAGACCATTTAGGAAACCCAGTCCTGTTCGGAGCTCCGTGGCTCAGCCATACTTTGTAGCAGAGACACAGTTCAAACTGTACACGGCTCATAGAAAGTTGAACTTTACCCGACCGAATAAGTTTTCTGATACATTTTACACTTTTCATACATCCACAGTTTAGGTTTCATAATTGGAATAGTTGGGTTTTTTTAATCTGTCACATCTCCTACATAAATCACTGTGGAAATATAAAAATGTACATGTGAGATCACCAGAAGGTTCTAATGCTTCCGGCCTAAAAATGTTTTAATACATGCCTACCTTGATGCTGGATTGAATCTGGAGTCAATAAAGTTAATCATTAAATAAGGATTCTGTCTTGAGATATCCTTTTTGTAGAGCAAAACTGCCATGGCACACGTAGGCAACCATCTGCTCCATATGGTATGCCTGAAATGCCGTGACAAGACACGGTGAAAAAATACCACTAGCTCCCCAGAAATGGCGGTGATCACCACTGCAACCAGCAACCCAGAATTGACTAAATCTTGAAATAAAAAGCATGACCAAAGGAAACTGATGAATGCTGGACCTTCTGGCAGTAGCTGCATTGGAACTTTTCAGCATTTCTTGTTTAGTCTAAATTACTACTCCTCTATTCTTCTTTAAAAAATAAATTCAACGCACATCGCCACCCTTTGGATCTTTGAATCTACTGTTTTTGTGGGCGAGTCAGATTCCTGATATTAACAGTAACTCCTAAAACAAAGGAGATGATTGTAGATTTTAAGAGAAACAAGAGTTGGACTCCTCTGGAACCTCTGGAGATCATTGTGCAAAGAAGGATTCTTCATAAAATGAAGAACATTATGGAGAACCCTGAGCATCCTCTTCATGAGACTGTCCTACAACAACAGAGTGTCTTCAGTCAGAAGCTTCTTCAGATGTGCTGTAAGACGGAGCGCTACAGGAGATCCTTCCTGCCCACAGACATCAGCATCTACAACGGCTCTTTGAAGAAACCTGCACAATATGAGCTACAACAACATTTAATTTCCCTTTGGGATGAATAAAGTATTTTTGAATTTGAATTGAATTGACTGCGATGGACTGGTGACCTGTCCAGGGTGTACCCCGCCTCTCGCCCATAGACTGCTGGAGATAGGCACCGGCTCCCCCGTGACCCACTATGGAATAAGCGGTAGAAAATGACTGACTGACTGACTGACTGACTGAATTGAATTGAACATTAATTAGGCATTCCTAACAAGGTAATTTATCAACATACAAAAAATCAAAAGCTGAGGAGTTAAATCTGGAGATCTTTAATTGCACAGAAGGCAGTGAGCTGAGGAAAAGGAAAAATTCGTCATACAGTTGGTCTTTCACTCAGAAATTGAGAGGATTTGATGCTGATATATACAGAGAGGACAGAACCATGAGGGAGGCGTCTGAGTCATAACAAAACATGCTTGGACACATGAAGAACAAAGTGGCAGATGGTCTACAAAGACCCAGTCTGGGATTACATGAACACACAGGAGACGCTGTGACAAATTCTCCAAGATGCTGTCCATCTTTCCAAGTCTGCTACATCAGATTTAATGTTCCTCTCTCGGAAATCCTTCACATCACCACTTTAACAACTTTCCCAATGCTCCGGCTCACACTCACTAGTTTATTCAACCAGCAGTGATTACTGTATCTCTTTCATGCATCATCAGGATGATAATGACAGCCCTCATTTTACACCCTTCAAAGCCAAGAAGGCGGCAGCCTCATCTGCATTTTAATACTCAGAGGATGATTTATTGTTAAATCATGTGACATAATAAACTCTGCAGCAGGATTTTATGCAGAACGCTGATAACCGTCTCTCTTAAGAATGTGCGAGGAAATACGTAATGTGATTACAAGGCAATTAGACAGTGATCTTTGAGCTGGAGAGGCAGCACTCGCCTGGAGTGGAAGATTAAATGTGCATTGGTGTGAACCTCACTTGTGCGTGCCAGTTGGATGTGTGAGTTTGGCTGCTTTCCACCTGGAAGTCCATGAGATTATAGCTGGCTGAGTGTGTCTGCTGCCCATGAAGAGCACACATAGAGAGAGAGTTAGTCTGATACATTCCTCACCAGAGGGCTGATGAGTTGAACTTTTAAACTCACGAGAGAAAACATGAACCTGCTCTCAGACATAGGAGGTTGGTGATAAGGTCAAAACAGCCCAAGCAGCTCTGCTAAAACAAGTAACAATGGAGGACCTGCTAATAACCCCCTCAGGGTGGCAATTATCCATTACAGCTCAAAAGGAAACAATAAAGTCAGAGCGAGCATCCATTACATCTTTAATGATGCTCAAAATGTGCAGTTTGCTCTTTTCCAACAAGCAGGACACTGAGGCAGTTCTCCAAAAGACGAGCAGCTGCAAGTTTCCCAGAGTGAGGTCCTAACCCCTCTACAGGGGGCGCTGCAGGTTTATTTATTTATTTTTATTTGCACACTTTAGATGCAGATTAATAATCTCAAGAAAAAAATAATGTTAACAGAGCAGGAAGAGGTGAAAAGCTCACAGTAGGCTTATATGAAGCCTCCACCCAAATAGTATGAAAAAATCTTATATAAGCCAACAATACAATTCAACAATCCCACATTCAAAATATCTGTGGGAATTTGAATAAAATATCAGAATCAGAATCAGAAAAGCTTTATCGCCAAGTACGTTTTTGGACATACAAGGAATTTGTTTTGTGTAGTCGGTGCAATACAATACTCAAATTAAACAGTATAAAAATAGCTACAAAAACAAAAGTCATAGTCATGTCTCTTCAATTAAATAGTTTTAAATAACTTTTGAACTCTTTTACAGAAGGCCTGGCTTTTGCTAAGTAGGAAGAGTCAAAGTTTAGCTTCGCTGTATCGGACAGAAAACTGACCTCTGATATTTAGGAAGATGAAGCGTTGAACTCTGGTGAGTTAAATAAGCATGAATCTGCATTTAAAGGGGAAATATGCTTTTAAATTCCTCCTTTTGACTCTTAAATCATTCAGTTTTAGTCTATATAAGGTGGAACTGCAATGCTTTGGTCTGAACTCAGGCTCCTCTTTTACCTGTTCTGAGGTGCGACTGAGAGCAACCTGTTTTGGTGCTGCGTCTTTAAATGCTGTTGAGGCACTTTATACCCTGCCCCCCTCCAGGTCAAAGAGCGCCCCATTTCAACCCGTTCTGCCATTTTTGTAGTTTGATAACAATTGTCCAATGGCACAGAAACAAGACAAAAACGGTAAAAACAATGAAAACTGTTTATGTAATAATCAGATCATGCAGTATGGTACTGTCCGTATGCGTATGTCTCCTTGCTGGCAAACAAGGAGACATACGCATTGCTAGCTCCAACTGTTAACAGCAAGACCACGTGCTTGCCCACTTTATGAGTCAGCTGAAGATCATTTACCCAGGTTGTTAGTTTCCAATCTACAAAATATTTCCCCAAATATTATTTTTACTAAACATGATAACTAATTAAGCACCATTAAGACCCATTTATCCAAAAGGTTTGGTTCTTATTCAAAATAATATTTCCTTAAATATTATTTTAATTGAGAAAGGGTTAGCATTGTAACACTTAGAGCATAGTGTTGTCATAAGTCACAGGTTGAACCTGTTTACTCATACAAATGTTTGCAATAGATGTATAGTCAAAGATACATTTGTCGTGTGTTGTTGCTGTTGCTTTTTGCAATTTCTCATAACTTTGTGGTTGTCTTGTAGTGTGTCTGCCAGAATGATGGAATCACAATCCGTTATGCATTCAGCAGACATGGAGATGCAGAAGGTTGTTGTTGATCTGATCTGTTTGTCTCCAGATGAGCGGAATGCTTTAAATCAATTTAACCTTGCTGCACGTGACAAAAAGATTCAAGAATTACTTGACCTAATTGAAAGTCCAACTAAAGAGATTCGGATTTCAGATGTTGTTGGTAGGCTTACCTTGTTGTAGCAGCAGAAATCACAACTGGAAGCTAAAAGATATTTTCAGTTGCAGACTGCCCATCAGATGGTTCTTCAAAGAGAGAATGCTGCAAAGCTTGAGCTCTTTAAAGCTGAGGAGATGATGGAGAAAGCTGAAGCAAAGTTAAAGGACCTGAAGGCAGATGAGCTCAGGAAAGCTTCTTCGCAAATGGGGGGACAGACCCCCACCTCTCAGGTACCTGATTTGCATTTTCACTCCAGCAGCTGTAACAGCCACAGTAGGAGGCAGGCATCCAGTGCCCACAGAGTCTCCCCTTCCTAAACTTAGTCCAAGTGGTGAGCTTACTTCCACAGACCCTAACAGAAGTGTTGGAAGTCAGACGGTCTCCAGTGGTGTCCTGCCACCTCACATTGCAGTGAACAGCCACCAAGATGATCGAGTGCTGGACTCAGCATATGCAAATGGTCCAATTGGGTGGAAGGAGCAGCCTTTCAAACTGATCGGCACCCCTCTCATTTCTGACTCTGTGTCGACCCCTAGGGGCCAGGAGAGACGCACATGGTTCTCAGGTGACTCAATCGAACCTGACCCACCACCACCTGCACGAGTCCATTCATTAGAAAGCTCTCATTTTAATTAATAAGAAAACTTATTTTCTTCCCCAGAGGTTACATCATGATCTTCCACCATTTCATGAAAGTAACCAGCTTGACTTCTCAGATGGACATGGTCTGCCTTGGGATCACGTTGTCTGTTTTAAGCAGCTTGAGTCCCTTGCTCGGGACATAGAGGATTTTGATCCAGGTAGTCAGGAGTCAAATATTGATGCTTATCTGCTTGAGGCTGAAGATTGTCTTCTTGACTTGTGTTTTCTTTCTTGTCTTGAGAAGCTGAGGCTTATGAGAAGAGTACTATGTTTACAGAGATGAAGCCGCTGCCACTATTGATGCTTTGGCAGTTCTGCAAAAAGAGGATGAACCTCCAAGAGAGTATTTCCACCGTTTAATGTCTGCGTATTTTCAGGGGTGTTGTGCTCCAGCTCTTGAAGAAGACCACACTTTTAAGTCTTTGTTTCTTCACAACCTCCACGTTAGCGTGCAGTATGAAGTGGCTATTCATTGTATAACAGAGAATCTCTCCATGCAGGAAACTCGTAGATATGCACAGGTTGTGTGGGAAACACGTGTCCGTTCAGACAGAGCAGAAAAAGACAAAGTTAGTGTTGAACATTCAAACTGAGATCAGGCCTAATAAGAAGCGCAAAGTCAGTTCCCAAGTGATGCAACAGAACCAGGGAGGTGGTAACTTGGGGCAGCCAAACCCAAACCACCAGTTAAAAGACAAACACCTTTTCTCCAAAGATGTCATCACAAAGGAGGAGTTTGAGATGACCTGCAGGTGTGTTATAACTGAGGTTCCTAAAACACATGGCAAGCCGTTGCAGTCCAGAATCAACCCTGTAAAATCTATCAAACAAGGTATGAAGATGGAAAATAATTTTTCTCACCCTATATTCTGTTTTAATGTTTTTCTTTCTTATGGTCTTGAACTTGAGAAATTATTAAGGTTTTAAAAGCAGTTATGATGGTGTGAAAATTATTATAGGATTGTTCTTTTGTTTTTATTAGTGTTAGTCTCTGCCCAGACCTGCCTCACTCCTGTCCAAACACTAAACCTCTGAACCAAAAGTGAACTGTTAACCTCTGACTACCTACAGGAACCCAGTGACTCTTTTCACATGGCTGAGGACCGATGGAGCTCCAAAGACTGTGTGGCTCAGCCCATTCTTAGGACCTCAGGGGGGGATGTTGGGTCCACCCATGGATAACAACATTTAAAGGTCAGTTTGATCTTTTCTGATATTTTCAAAATAAATCATAGTAACCTACTCCTGACTCAGCCCGGGAACAGAAGGCAGAACAGCGGACTTCCCGTGAAGTTACTGTTTGAATAAAAACTCCACGTTCCAACAAACAGATCTCTTTCCATGCAGATTCCAGACCGGAACCGGACAGGAGACACTCCAAACGCGCGTAAGTCTCCCTCTTGGCAAGCAGACATAACTCTTCAAACTGGATCCAAGAGTGTCATACGATCACGCGATCATATGCAACAAAGTTAAATAATGATTTGCTGTTCGAGTATCTGCCATTCATTCATAAAAAGGGTGTAATGAGGAAGGCGTGACTTGACTTTTCTTCTGAGGCCTCCAGAAGCAGCCCTAATCGAAGCGGATTTCCCCCACGGCCTGGAAAAGAATGCCAGGTCCGCATCGTACGCCTTCCTATGTGTACCTCCAGGTAGGAAAAGCTGCCCCGCCACATTGCGGCCACTCAAGGAGCCGAATGTGCCTTTGTCGTACGGTTCGGCCAGGCCAGCTAAAAGCCCTTCCCCACAGCCATGGAGGTTAGCTGCAGGTAAACCCATTGTTTACCCACACGTGGATGTTTCCCTCAACGCACAGGACAACATCTCCTCAGCATGGTTCATGTAAGAGGTGGTGTTTGGGCAGAGAAGATTAGTTTAGATGTAAATAATCTTTTTTTTTTTTTAAGATATTTTTTCAGCACTAGTGGCCTTTATTTTTTAATTTTTTGACAGTAGGCAGAAAGGAAAGAGGGGTAGAGAGAGGGGGAGACATCCGGCAAATGTCGCGTGCTTAACCCCTGCACCAAAATTTGACCCAAACAGAACATAAAGATATATCCGCAGCACCTGGAGAGACTAAATTCAATTTTTCTGCACAAGTACACAACAAAATGTATGTAAGGGCTAAAGAAGTCTATTTTGCATTATATGTCCCCTAATATTTACCTTCTCCTGACTTTAATAAATCTTATTAACAAAAAGAAGGTATAGAAGATGAATGAGTGAATGAATGTATATCCTTAAACAGAGGAGCAGAAGGACAATGATCAAGTTGCAGTTCTAACAAAGTGTTTTTGAAGAACCAACATTTTCTGAAAAGTTGTGTTAAACTTATCCAAACTATATTACAATAAGATAGATATGGGTACAGTACAGACCAAAAGTTTGGACACACCTCCTCATTCAAAGAGTTGTCTTTATTTTCATGACTATGAATATTGTAGCTTCACACTGAAGGCATCAAAACTATGA